>BQNB010020725.1:0-31168 GCA_026074375.1 Tanacetum coccineum | reverse complement strand
TGATCTCGCGTGATTTCGTCCCTTGGTGTATTTATGTCATATATAGATAGGTTTTAAGGGGTGAGTTCGCGCGTAGACCAATCACCCTCTTGATAACATCGTTGGCAATCCCTCTCGTCTTGTATCTACCAGAAAACAGTTAGCATCCGATGCTTTGTGGTGCTGTTTCCATACTGAACTGTCCAAAGTCAAACCCAAGAACTTCAAAATGGCCGTGATAGAAGACTGCTGGTTTCAAGCTATGCAAGATGAAATTCACGAGTTTGATCGACTCGAAGTATGGGAATTAGTACCTCGCCCAGTCTATGCAATGGTTATCGCACTCAAGTGGATCTACAAGGTGAAGCTTGATGAGTATGGTGATTGACTGAAAAACAAAGCTCGGTTAGTAGCAAAGGGATATCGTCAAAAGGAGGGTATTGATTTTGATAAATCGTTTGCACCCGTTGCACGGACGTCAGAATATTCATTGCCAATGCTGCAACCAAGAATATGATCATCTACCAGATGGATGTCAAAACTGCTTTTCTGAATGGTGATCTTCAAGAAGAAGTCTTTGTCAGTCAGCCTGAAGGATTTGAAGACCAAGATAATCCTACGCACGTTTATCGTCTGAAGAAGGCTCTTTATGGGCTAAAGCAGGCACCAAGGGCGTGGTATGACACACTCTCAAAGTTCCTGTTGGCCAACAATTTCTTCAAGGGTGCCGTGGATCCAACGTTATTCACACGCAAATCAGGCAAACATATTCTACTTGTTCAAATATACGTAGATGACATCATTTTTGCCTCAACAGATCATAATGCGTGTAACACATTTTCAAAAGAGATGAGCTCCAAATTTCAGATGTCGATGATGGGACAAATGTCGTTTTTCTTAGGACTACAAGTTTCTCAAAGTCCCGGAGGCATCTTTATTAACCAAGCAAAATATGCTCTCGAAACCTTAAAGAAATATGGAATGGATCTCTCTGACCCTGTCGATACACCAATGGTGGATCGATTGAAACTGGACGAGGATCTCATGGGGATTCCAGTTGACCAAACTCGATTTAGAGGAATGGTTGGCTCCCTAATGTACCTTACAGCCAGTAGACCCGACCTTGTATTCGCTGTTCTTTTGGCCAACAATTTCTTCAAGGGTGCCGTGGATCCAACGTTATTCACACGCAAATCAGGCAAACATATTCTACTTGTTCAAATATACGTAGATGACATCATTTTTGCCTCAACAGATCATAATGCGTGTAACATATTTTCAAAAGAGATGAGCTCCAAATTTCAGATGTCGATGATGGGACAAATGTCGTTTTTCTTAGGACTACAAGTTTCTCAAAGTCCCGGAGGCATCTTTATTAACCAAGCAAAATATGCTCTCGAAACCTTAAAGAAATATGGAATGGATCTTTCTGACCCTGTCGATACACCAATGGTGGATCGATTGAAACTGGACGAGGATCTCTTGGGGATTCCAGTTGACCAAACTCGATTTAGAGGAATGGTTGGCTCCCTAATGTACCTTACTACCAGTAGACCCGACCTTGTATTCACTGTATGCATGTGTGCTAGATATCAGGCTAAGCCTACCAAAAAGTACCTTGAAGCAATCAAACGTGTCTTTCAGTACCTAAAAGGAACCATTAACATGGGTCTTTGGTATCCGAAAGACAACGCCATGTCACTAACAGCTTATGCAGATGCGGATCATGCGGGATGTCAAGATTCAAGAAGAAGTACGTCGGGAAGTGCTCAGTTTCTTGGAGATAGATTGGTTAGCTGGCTCAATCAAAACACATCGACATACGGCACCATTTCATCCGAGAGCAAGTGGAAAATAGAGTGGTTGAACTCTACTTCGTGGAAACGAATTATCAACTTGCAGACATCCTCACCAAAGCATTACCAAGAGAACGGTTCGAATTTCTTCTTCCACGCCTAGGCATGAAGAGTTTGACCCCTGAAACTCTCAAACGTCTTCAAGAAGGAGAGGATGAGTAAACCAAATGCCTTCGTGTATCCTTTGTATATAGTTCCAAAAAAAAAACATACTTAAAAGGCTTAAAATTAATTAATAATAATAATAATAAAATACTTAGGAAATATTTTAAGTCATTTGGAATTACTAAAAGGCTTGCAATTACTTCAGATTGCAACCCGGTTTGATGCCTGGGCATGGATTACTTTATATCCATGCTTTATGGGGGTGTTGTAAAACAATGGTGAGGGAAGAGCTGTTCGCCTGATCTTTTCCTCTCAATCAACGACTACAGCTCTTTCAATAGAAAACGGGTCGTTGTTTGAGGGGGAGAGTAAATGGGAAAAATCTAAGGGGTTCTAAAAGACTGTTGGATGCTATGTAAGTGTAATTATAAGATGGTTGTTGTATTCTAAATGGGTTAATATTTGAAGGGGAGTTAATTAATTTTAACTCAAAGGTCGAAAGTTACCTAGTGTTGTAATGATTAGGGTGTAAAAAGCATTTGCTCTTTGTTTCCTAGCCTTATTAAACAATAGGGACTAAGTTGGCCAATTGCCTAATCTTAGAAATGCCTTAGAAATACTTAAAACAAGAAATAAAAGAAGATGGAAACCTAAGGGACTGAATCTGCCAACTTTCTAACTTAGGAGTATATAAGTGGCGGCGAGTTGCTATTTGGTCAAACTTTTCGAAAACCGGTCAAAGATAAATCACACACACACACTCTCGCAACTCGCCGCCAAGAACAAAGCATCAAATCGCCGATTTCGAGTGTTTCTTGCAAAGGTAATCATAGAACCTTTATCTATATCATTTATTCTGTGTATATATCAAAGGAATCGAATGAAAACACAGTAAAAAGTGTATAAAAATTAGATCTAGGGTCGTTTTACATAAGAATACCAATGTAGTGTTGTAAGGTGTGCTTTAGATGCTGGGAATTGTTCATAAGGTATATATGAATAAGTTTTGATGTGTGGATTTATATCCCAAACATTAATGAATGATTTGCCCTTGTTTCTTAATGGCGGGTTGCCTTTTAGAAAGAAAAAGTCGGGAGTAATGAGTGTCTTATGCGTAGGATAGCCTAGGAATGCCTTAGGATGTGATTAGGTTAGACAAAGGAGGTGCGTGGTTTGAATTCTAAGAATCCAGTCCGAGTGGCGAGTTGCTTATGTTTCTAGGTGGCGAGTTGATTATTTTATTATTCTTTAATAACTTACTCAACCCGCTGGTTCATACGGCGGGTTGCCTAACAGCGGGTTGCCTAACAGCGGGTTGCCTAACAGCGGGTTGCCTAACAGCGGGTTGCCTAACAGCGGGTTGCCTAACAGCGGGTTGCCTAACAGCGGGTTGCCTAACAGCGGGTTGCCTAACAGCGGGTTGACTAACAGCGAGTTGCCTTATGGCGGGTTGTCTAACAGCGGGTTGTCTAAACAGCGAGTTGCCATAATTTTTCTTTTATTTTATTCCAACAGGTAAACCGCCGTCTCTCGGCGGTTTGGTCGAATTTTTATATTCATCCCGCCCCTTTTTCAAATGTAATTCATGGCGGTTTAGTGCCTTCCTCGCGGCGGTTTGCTCAATTCTCATATCGGCGAGTTGGCATTCTGCCTGGCGGCGGTTTGGGCTAAGTTTCATATTTTGGCCCATTAAGCCCAATAATCTAACAAGGCCCCTTCGAATGACCCAGTTGCTTTTCTAAACTCCCATCCGGGCTTAGTTAACAAGTAATTGATCCTGTTGGATAATCATACATCCTGTGCGATCATGTGTAGAGTTTCATCAAACCAGTGTTGTTAATCAATCGTGCAGTTACATGACTTTTATCAATGCTAACTTTCTCTCTAACATCGTTTCTCTGCAATGTTTGTCTTCTTTGATAATACTCCTTTGCAGAATACAATGGCAGAACAAAATGTTCCCAATCATCCACCGACAAGAACAGATGAGCAGATTGTACCTCGCTCTCAGTGGTTAACAATCGGGAAAAGCAACCTTCTTTTCAACGCACAAAAGATTCAAAAGAACCCCATCTTTCAGATATCAGTGGACATCCTGAGTAATACCAACTTCTTCCAAGCATTCACTGCCTCAGCAAATGTTCCTGCTATCTACCTGCAACAGTTCTGGAAAACAATGACATATAACGAGAAGACTGGGGTTTATAGTTGTCAAGTTGATGAACAATGGTTCGATCTAAGTGCTGATCTTCTCAGAAAGGCATTAGCAATTACTCCTGTCAACCCAACTCACCCATTTGAGTTACCTCCGTCTGGTAACACGGTGATTGATTTTGTTAATGAGCTGGGGTATCCTGAACCTGTAGAAATTGTCTCCAATATACGGGTGAATTATGTGTATCAACCATGGAGGGCAATTCTATCCTTAATCAACCAGTGCTTGACAGGAAAGACTTCTGGCAGTGACAAACCCAGACACCCAGTTCTGCAAATGCTGTGGGGAATCGTCACTCAAACTAATGTTGATCATGCAGAGCTGTTATGGGAAGAGTTTACTCAAGGGATCCAGACATTTTTCTCACACAAAGCCAGTCTGAAGAACCCAAAGAAGAAAGTAACTCCTCTCCTCATCCCTTATGGACGGTTTTCCAAGGTGATAATCTACTACTTGGCAAGCAATAACAACATCCATCGACGTCCTGATTCTGCTGTTCATCATACTGGAGATGATTATATATTAGGAAATCTCAAGTTTGTCCCTAAAGGTGAGTCAGTTGAAGTGTTTGGAATGGCAATTCCCGATCCCCTGATAACTGAAGCCATTCAACAATCCTCTTATTATTTCCCAGTATCTGGAAATGGTTGCTGAGAATACAAAGAAAACCCCTCAAGAAAGTGCAAGCATGCAACCTGCAACAAAGCGTGCTACACCCAAAAAGCACACACCAGTCAAACAATCCAAGCCAGCTCCTCCTCCGACAAAGAAACCTTCCAAGCGTAAGCTTCCACAGAAAGTTAGAAAGGGAAAGCCCACTTTCCAACTTGTTGACGAAGATGATGAAGCTCAACAAGAATCTATTCCTCAAGAAGAAGGTAATGATCCTGATCTCGAACTAGCTAAGAAGATGAGTTTGGAAGCACATCAAGAAAAGGGAGAAGGAGAAGGTGATGATGCTGACTTGGAACGAGCTATTAAGCTTAGCTTGGATCCAGCCTTTCTGCCACAAGGTCGGGCACCTGTTGGAGGTGTAACGATCAGGGATCCAGTATCAGAAACAACTTCCAAACGGCATGAAGTAGTGGGCAAGGGAAAGGCCATTGTAACCGAAGAACAAGTAGCTCATTCCCTGATCGATCTGGCAAAGAAGAAAAGAACTACGGATCAGTTTATTCTTGTTAGGCGTGATCAATCTCCTCATGATTCAACAACTGGACCCTCTTCTCAACCTGAAGATGACACATCAGAGAAAGTGGTCCATGAATCTTCATCAACATCTGATTCAGAACGAACAGAAAGTGAAACAGAAACCGCTGATCCTAAAGGTGACAAAGATCAAGGTGAAGTAGACTCGTCTACCGTAACATCAGGAGTAAGCATTCCTGTATCAGACCCTGAAAAGGCACATGAGGCTCTGGCTGGACCAGACCCTGAGCCCATGAAAGAAGACCAGACTGGATCAGACTCTGGAAAATTACATGTGTCTCTTGCTGGACCAAACCCTGAGCACATGGATGATGAATTCCTCGCCACAGCCTACCCAAAGGTTCATGAAAACCTCAGAAAGCTTTAACAGAGAACGTGTCATCAATGATAAACAGAAAGTCACTTCTGGTTACTATGTGTTCCATGAATAAATATCGGATGACACTTTTAACTTTGGGGATCAATTTCTTTTTGTCAAACCTACGAAGATAGTTAAGGAGAAATCTAAAGTTAGAAAGGAGTATGATTCCACCAATCCTGATCAAGTAATAGGACAGTAACGTCAACTCCCTCCAGTGATTGCTCCCTATCACAGATGTCTATCTTCTTTTAAGCGTCATTCCTGGTACTCTTCCTACAAATCAAACGGAAGCTACAAACAATCACCACATCTTCCCTGAAATCACTCCTTTCAATCGCCCTTCAGCTAGAGTGGCAAGTTGGAGAAAGAGATGTCTGAAGTGAAGAAAAAACTAACCACTCTGCTAATGGTTTTGCTTCAAATTAGATACTAAGTTCCTACGGCTGTTATAAATATTTAGGAACAAAACTTGATGTGCTCTCCTTAAGGTTCTGAACCGACATTACTGCAGACTTGTAATCGAGGAAAATACTCTGTGCATACTGGCAGAGTCTATCCAGAATCAAGAATCTGAAAAGAGTCCGAAGGAGATTATCAGAATCAAAAAGGAACAAGGTGAGGAGAAACAAGATTCAACTTACTCCATCAGGTCAACTGATAAAGTTGATCTTGAAGAATTTGATCTAAAGAGTGCTCTCTTTAAGCACATGAATAAGATCAAGTCTGCAAACAGAAATACGCCAACTACCATCTATACCATGCACTTATGGAAGCTTTGATAGCATGAAGACGCCCATGGATAAAGAAGTGCAGACAAGGGTAAAGGATCACAATGAGAATGCATGATAGGTGATGATGATGAAGACGTGATGATGATGAAGACACTTCAGCTGGATCAAGCCAGGGTAGGTCAACAAAGAGAAGAAGATCTGATTTCTACCGCTTCTAGGGTCAAGCTCAACCTCTCGGAAAAGATGATGACCAGAGTTCAAAGAAACCAAGGGAGTCTGATGCATCTGCTACCAAACAACATCCAGCTCTCACCTCAACTGGATGGCAGATCACTGACACAAGAGATGCTGGTGCTGACTCTTCGATGCACAGATCTGATCCCGAATCAGAACATTCTGAACAATCTTCAGATGACATTCCAATCTGGATGAAAGAATGACTCAGATATGGAGGGACCACTGACAACGCTCACATTCCCAGGTGTCGAACACTACGTGGGTTTAAGCCGATTCCAGAAGCGAGAAAATGCTACACCTGAACCAGAATGGACCATTCCCCCGAATGATTTCCCGGAACCAGAGAATAACTGGGCAAATACATACGCCGCAACGTATAAAGTTCCTGAGGAAAACAAGCTTCAAAGGAAGACGTATGACATTGGGTCATTCATCAAATGGTTCTGCAGACAAACCGGAAAGAAGAAGCTCTGCAAAGCTGATTTAGAAGGTCCAGCATTCAACCTTGTTAAAGCCTTTCATAAGAACAGCGTCTTTCTTCAATATCAGATGGATGAATGCCATAAGCTGCTGACAAATAAGGTTGATTTGAGTAATCCTGAAGGTCATCAAATTCTGAGAAATATATATGAACCACTGCCCTTAGGAGGACCACCAGGTCAGGTAACTATTCAACCACAATTCTTCTTCAATAAGGATCTGGATTATCTTCTGACAGGTGACAAAGAGCGAAAAAATTACCTTTATCATATCCAAGCTCAAAGTCCGTCGTTACCTAGACTTTGCTTGAAGACTTAGTTCCATCTTTATGGGTTGAAAGTGAAGCGAATATGACATCAGTGCAGGTTTATGGGCATCACTCAACTGGTGGTTTAGGAGAAAGGAATTCTACATCAATAAACACATGAGCACTCATGATCGTGAGCAGTCAGATCGCAGATGCGAATTCTCCAGTGGATCAGTGCCAGGTATTCGAAAAAACGGATACAACTGACCTAAGAGTGATATTTTACGCACGTGCGGATTACCAAGTGTACAAGATCTCAAAAAAGGATTCAGAAATCTTTATCCAAAATGATTTTTGAGATATGTTCCTACTCATTATTCAAGGAAAAGCTCAACCTATCTGCCCAAGAAGACAAGGACTAGTCTTCACACAGCAGTCAACATGTGGTATTAAGAACCTGGTGATCAGAATCGTGTGGTGAGACTTGCAGCTCGGGATTGGAAAGTTATCAAACAAAAGATCAACCTTGAAATGTCCAAATTGGGATGCAGCAGACTATTACTTCAAAGAAAGATTACACGATTGTCCTAAGCCAAGAGCCGTTGTCTAAGAGACAGAAATGATCAAAGATAGTTGATGAGGTGAATGAGCTACACAAGTTTAGTGATGGGACGTTGACAAGAGTAATGGAAAAACTGGACCACATGGTTAAAGACTTTCATCTGTTCGAGTACAATAAGGGCATGGAGACTAGGAAGTGGTCAGAGGATGACAAGAGAAGAAGCAAAGACTTCACATGCAATCGAGAAAAAAAAAAAAAAAGGACTACAGATCAGAAGGATCTATCGAAGTCTAGAAAGCTTTGTTGGAGGAAGAATAAGAGATATTGACTACAGGCTGATCAACAGAACAACGTGACGACATCCTCGTTACAATAAAAAGGTCAATTTTTGTTTCTTATTAGTCGAATAATATACATTGTACATTAGTAAGTAGTTTAATATTTTGATTGCTATTGTTATAGGAATATTTATATCCCTAATACGATTGAGGGGGAGCAGTTATATGTTTCTTACACGACTTGCGAATTAAGGCCACACTTTTCTCCTAAATTTTATAACATATTTAAATCAATTGATATCCAAAATGTCAAAGGGTTTAAAATTTTTGATAAGGGGAGAAAATGTGATTAAAATATGTGTATAATAAAGAACAGTGATTATTAGGACTCATATACTCCTCCCAAACGTGCTAAACAATTTCGAATACCGAAGCACATTTTGAGGGGGAGCGTTTCGAAAATAAAAAACGATCGAGGTACTAAACGCTTTGATATTTATATCATAAGTACCTTAATTGAATTTTCAATTGGTTTTATGGAAAGGAGAACTGTACCAAAAGACCGACCATGCATTTTACTTAATTGAAGTTATAAGATTTGGTAAGGTTAGGTACTTTTCCAAATGACCTCCAGCCAGATCCAGGAGGGATCTACCCAGGGACAATCCACTAGTTAGTGGTAGAAGTCCTTAGGTATGACATGTAAAAGGAGTAAAAGCGAGAATAAGGGAAAAGTGTCGACTGAGATGGAGCTAGTAGGATTAAACCAACAAAGGTTTCTAGTCATGAAGTATACAGGTCAATGCACTGATGGGGTTGATGAATTAAATGGAATTGTAACGATAAAAGGGTGTAAAGAAAGAAGCCCACTTAGGCAGAAAAAGGGTCTATACATATGCTGCCAGCAATCACTTAGATGATTGATGACTTTGAAGATCGACTCATGGACCAGTGATGCAATGCACATCCCTCCCTGAGCCATCAGAATCTTTCAAATGATTTCTGTTTCAATTCTCACGTGAGGACTAAAACGTTATCTATTGACTTTCTCACTCCGAGTTAGTTGTTTTTGAACAGTGGCAGTCAAGCTCAGCCTACGATTACTGGAACCAAAACGCACTATGAGTCTAGGCCAAAGAACCTTTTTTTAGTCATTAATCTCGTTAGGACCACGTCTCAATTCTCTTATCTTTTACACACTGTGGAAACAAGTCTATCTAAGAGTCCTACGTATTATCTGTGCATATTGCAGAACATCGAGTGAAACGATGGTTTTGTCATAATGAAGATGGAAATCCTGCTAGGCCAACGTCAAACAGCTTAGGTAGATGGATTGTGCGGATTCTACAAGACATCAAACTTGTGTCAACTGGAAAAGAACGATGGTGCGATTCTGTGTGAATCAAACCTGTTCCTGTATAAAGAATTGACGGTTATGATCATTTGATAACAATCAACTCTTTCGAAGTGTTACAAAATATTTTCATTAGAAAACAACTTAGACTGACACTTTTCAAATCAAATTTTCTCTTTATAACTTAATGTTTCATTACAGGATATCTTAAAGATGGAGTTGGAGATGGAAATTCGCAGCTTCTTAGATATCAGTGAAATAACCGAATGCTCAGACACGACATACACCTGTATGGTATTTATGTTAGACCTCATAAAGGAGTCAATGTTCGCAAATTGACATCATGTATCTCTTCACATGTGCAACAAGATGGCGTTCCATTTCAAGATGATGTAAGATTATGGTTGGGAGATGATCTCAAGAAAGCTCAACTATCACAGTCAAGACAGTCTATGATGAATCAAAAGATCATTCCCAAATGTACAGATATCAAATGTCTACGAGCTAAAACTGAAGTGATTAGTTTGGTATTTAGGGGTGACCTCCCTTAGGGGGAGATTGTTAGATATTAGAAAAAGACTCGGTCACCCAGTGTATTTTACTGTTTATTATAGCTCGTAGTTTAATAGTTAATAGTACGTTTTTCGGTTTTAAGTCGGGTACGAATACCCGGTATATTGTAAGTACTATATAAGCCTCTTCCAACTTTGGAAGAGGTAAGCTAGTCATTATTTCCTTTTCATAGAAACACATTTTCTCTCACTAGAAAACTCTCTCAAGTGTTTCTCTCTCTAGAAACTAGCCAAATCCAAGAATCGACCCCGTGTTATGATATAGGATATACCACAATATCATCCTAGCTTTCATATAGATAGTTGCATGACATATTTAAGTTATTTTTGTGATAGATGATTGTATGCCTACTTGTGATTGTTTATATGTGAATATGTGACTTTTGATACTTATGATTGAAATGATATGCTTAGCGATTAATAGTCTTTATGAATAAGTCAGTTTGTCATAAATTGAAAATACTTGGATGTTACGCTTATTTGTCGTAATAATTAATTGATGACAAGCTAAATGCTATGTGGTTATATGCTTACTTGTTAGTGTTATTAAGTGATTATATGAAAAGTATGCTTGCATGAAATATATGGTTTAATACTATATGTTTTTATGCTTACCTACCATGCTATTTGCTTACATGCCTACTTGCCATGATGGTAGTTGATTTGATGCTTATTGCTAACATGCTAATCGTTTGCATATTACCTATTTATGCTCGTTTGTTAGACTTGTATCTTCAAACTTTAGGAAAAATAATTTTCAAAATGAGGTCATTTAAGAAAATGTGTATAGTGCACATCCTCATGTTTTTCTATATTTAGAATAATCTAGGCATTTTAGAGTGTGTTTTCTTTGGATAATATTAAGTTATTTTAGCTTGATTAATGCGCTTAAGAATTACGTGAAAGGCATGGAAGGGATTATAATTAATTTGTTTCCTAAGATAAAGGATATGTTGTAGTTTTGAGGTCATACTTTACATCATATAGGTGTTAGCTTTAAGAGGTTATATTTATCTAGGGGGAGTAATACACGGTGTCAATTACTCACTTAGGGATCCCTTCATGCCATAACTTGCCATTAGGTAGTAACTTATGCTTATGACTTTTGTATGATTGGCATAATTAGGATATTGAGTGTGCTTGATTAGTATATACATATGTAATATGCCTACTCATCCTTAGATGTAATTAGGACTGCATTACAAATAAGAATCTACAACCTAGATTTTAGAAAAGTCTTCTCACCTTAGAATTATATATGATTCAAAAATTATACTCATTTTTTGGTGCAAATATTGCACAAAACTTCTAAACATAATACACTCAAAGTTACATTCATATCCTAGTAGGATTTTGAGTAGGCGTCACGAATTAAGACTAGGCACACGCGCACTTAAAAGTAACTAGATATATATCGCATCTCGCCTTGAACATCTAGGTCTCGCTTCACACTCTTAAAATGCTTGTATGTGAAACTATGTGCTCTTACTCGAATATGTGTTATGCTTATTTGAGTATATGATATATTGATGCATGATTGATATATTTGTCCTATGAATATCTATATGATGATGTCATCCATGTGATTATGTTTGTACTAATCTAGGTTTGCAAGTATCCAAAACTAACCCATGTTAGACTTGAACATGCATATGCGTTTGTTGCTTGTGGTGTTTTTGTGTTTGCTTATTGCTAGTTGTAGCCAAGAACACCTCGAAGGTTATGCGCTTGACCCATGGATCCCCACCTTGAAACAAGGGGGATCAACAATCTAGGGGGATCATGTGTAAATATATCTACTCTCTACCTCTATAAAGATATCAACCTTCAAGTGAAATATTAAGATCCCGCCTTTTTGATTTGACAAAAGTGGGAGAATGAGAGCTAAGAACTAGAGCTTACGAGGGAGAAGATATGCTACTAAAGCTGGGTGAAGACCAAGTTTTAGCTTCACCAAATTACAAAGCCAAGATCAAGACGCAAGCTACATCAATGACGTTCTTCATCTTCGCTATGTTTGTAATTTTATTTGCATATGAAATTTTATTTGTCATCATCAAAAAGGGGGAGATTGTTGGTGCAACATTGACTTGGATCTCCTTTATGTTTTAATGATGACAAATAAACGTTCGCAACACTTAAAATAACAAACGGTAGCCAAAATCTAAAAAACCAAGAACTTTGTTCCTGGCGCGTCAGCGCGCCAGGGGCTGTCCTGATTTTACGGATTTTGTTTTGTCAGCTTTCCTCTTACCCAACACATGTGAAAACTTCAATAAATGTATGTACATGATACTTGAGAATTTAGGAACACTCCAAATGAGGTTTAGACTTAGAGAGGGGCAAAAACAAATCCTCTCGTTGTTAACAAAATACCAACTCAAATCTTTATTAATTGCCTCTAGCCAAGGCTGAAACTTGTTTTTAAACTTAGTACGAATATACATTCAACATACCATCAAACAAAAGTATTCATTTGACTTAATCCATGTTTTATGGTGTCTATAATCACGTTAATGGGTCTTTACTTCATCTATTGTAATAATAAGTCAAATGTCACTTTAACGTATACGACCTATCTCGTTAATGGGTTATGATTTAATGATGATGTTAATCATGTTGCTTGTTTGCAACGTCATGATGATGAGTTATCTAATCCAGTGTCTGATAATCTGGATTAAAGTCTAATGACTATTTGAGTTTGTGGTAATTAAAGGTTAATCTTACTTTTGTAACCTGACTAAATTTTTATATATTATGTTTTTCAATTTCACCATCAGGATGCTCAAAGACCTTCAGGCCTCTTCACATAAGGCTAAGGTCACACTCTAAAACGTCACCTTACTCTGTCCCTCCCTATTAACATCCTCTATACAGTCATTTGTCTTTCAATTTTTTCCCAACAAATGATTATATTCACACCTTTCACACAATCTAAACATTCATTTCCTAAAACAATTATATAATCACATTGTACCATCTATTTTCTTCTTTTGCAGATGTGATTAACAACCCAATTCATTTTATCTGATTATCATCCTTCATTAATTATCATCACCTTATCCTTTACAACCAATTTAAAGCTTTAAACTTTTTCTTAAACTCCGCAAAAAACATACACACAATAGCGACAACATTACATTCCTTTTTGTACTTGTTGTTACCTTATGTTCACCAAACATTCTAAAATTGGCTACCTATCATTCACATCAAAACATTCTCCACCATACAATCTCTATTCATTCTCTTCTTCATCTCAACACAGACACACTCATTCATTTGAATTCAAATTACACACAATACTACAGCTTCCTATATAACCTCTCATGTAACGCACTTCACATTTTGAATTCAAATCACCACACCATTCAATTAAGCTTCCCTCACACACTTTGTGAAAACATCAAATATTTTATACTTTTTAATATCAAAATCCCTTATAAAATGCACATAATTGTTACCTTTCTGTTAAAATATGTACTTAATTACTTCCTATTTTGTTTTTAAGAAAATACGAGCTTTGGAGCGAAAAGGCGTGGAAATGGATGGGTGCGTGGTGAAAAATGCACTAGGGAGGATTTCCAAGAAGAAACTATGACGTAGCTGGATCGTAAGGACTACGTCGTAGCCATGACTCAACAAATTTAGAAACCTCAATCAAGACCAACTATGGCGTAGTTGGCCCGTAGGGACTACGTCATAGACTTTATGAGGAAACTTTAGATTTGAAGAACTATGGCGTAGCTCCACACCAAGGACTACGTCATAGGTAATGAAGATTACGCGTGGATATTCTCTGCCATTCGACACACATTGGAGAGGCAAATCAAAGAGGACGATTAGGGCTGCATTAGAAGTCGTTTTTCAGTTCCAATCACCACTATTTCAAGAGAGGATTAGCTTTTAATCGTATTTGTATTATACATTCATCAACAGTTTGTAAGATTTAGCATGAGTGGCTAAGCAACCTAAGTGCTAGCCTAGTTAAGTATATATTATTGTAATTATGCATGTTTCTGTAGTTTGATTATCGTTTATTTAGGATATCATATATGCCTGTTGTCTGATCCACGCGTTTTGGTAGTGTTGAGGCTAGTGTAGATCCCTTTAGGCTATTTAATAGACTGACCAAGTCAAAAGGTAGTTTATTCGGATACTAGGAATAGGGTGGCATCTGTTCTTAGTGTAAGGGATTGACGTATCACAACCTGCATTAGAATAGTCACTTATAAAGCACGGGAAATCCTTCTAGGAGGGTTTTGTGTCGAGTCGTGGGAATGTCGACACTTAGATAGGTCTTTAGGATAGTTGGGGGCTTATTCACTATGAACTAGATACCCGACTACCGTGACCAAGGGGTTGAGATCATAGGAATTATAGGTTAGGTTGCGACTACCAATCGGACTTAGTGATATTAGAACCACCATAATAAACGGTAATTAGACATTGCACTAGGAAACATCATATTCGCGATAATAAAGAAGTAGCTAGGCTAGTACATATTTCTCCCTTGAATTTCATCTCCAATTTACTTTCAGCATTTACTTTACTTGCATTTCTCAAAATCAATTCAAAACTGCTTTCATAATTCAAATTAATAACTCACACTTAGCTCTTGGGACGACCTCGGATTTACCAATCCTACACTACACACGATCGGGTTCTCTGCCCGTTGGTGCGTTTGTAGACCCTTAGGTAAACGAGTTTTATAAATTTAAAACTTGGTAATTGCAAACAAATAACACGCATCAAGTTTTTGGCGGCTGTTGTCAGGGAGCTAAAATATGTTTTAATTTGAATATCTGTATATTTGGGCATTTTTAATTATTTGTCATTTCTTTCGTTTTTTCACATTCTACTGAGCTTTCATAAAAAAATTCAGGTACATGACTAGGAGGGGAAACTCTAGGATACTCACCCCTTACGCAGATCCAGAGAAACAGTTTCGCGCCAGAAAGGATATCACGCCAATGTCTGTTCATACATATTCTCTTTTTACGAATCAGAATCATCTAAACCAGAAGAAGCTGAAGAGATGGGTGAGATTGATATTGAGACACTCACGATGGAGCAGTACTTGGGTTTAGTTCAAAATAATCGAAGGACAGGAATAATGAGACCCGAGATTAGGGGAAATGTAAATTTGAAATCAAAAGTCAATTCTTGAGAGAGGTAAGGAACAATATTTTTTCCGGGAATAAGGATGAGGATGCATACGAGCACGTGGAAAAGGTGCTGGATATTACTAGTCTTTTCAACATTCCTGGGATATCAAAGGATGCGATCATGCTACGCGTATTTCCCATCACACTCACTGGTGCTGCAAAAAGATGGATGGGAAGAGTACCAGCTGGGACTGTCAATACATGGGACCTGCTTAAAAAGGTTTTCATTCTCAGATATTGTCCACCTTCTAGAACTGCGAAACAATTGGAGGATATTCGTAATTTTAGACAAGAAGGGAATGAGACTTTATACCAGGCCTGGGAAAGGTATAATGACCTCCTGTTCAAATGTCCTACTCACGATCTCAACAATTACCAAAAGGTAAGCATCTTTTATAAAGGACTTGAGATTCCTACCCGTCGAATGTTAGATTCTCGTGGACCAATCCCGAGAATGACAGCCACTGGGGCTCTTGTGGCAATTCAAGAAATGGCTGACCACTTTTAGAAATAGCATGACAGGTGAAGTATTAGAGGTCTGAGAGGAAGCAGCTCGGATAGAATGAGCATAATTATAACTAAGCTCAATGATCTTTTTCGCGACATGAGAAAACTCAAAGAAAGTATGCATGCGATTCAAGTAGGGCGTGAAATGTGTGGAGGAACACATTTAGAAAGAAACTACCACTTAAGAGCAGAAGTAAAGAGTATCAAAGTGACTAGATATAGAGAAGAGAAAGGGAATGTCGAAACTACAAAATATCTGATGGGACCATCAGGAAGCCACTCACCCTTGGATAAAAGGTCTAGTCTAGAGGAGACCATCGAAAGATATTTGGAGGAATCAACCAAAAGGCAAGACAGTTTTGAAGAATGGATGAAAAGATTTAGAGAAAGCACGGACAAGAACCTTAAGAGACACGATTCAACAATCAAGGGACTAGAGAAAAAGGTCGAGCAACTTGCCCAAGCAGTCCATGCTTCTATGACCAATGATTCTAAATCGGTCAATCAAGTCAAGACAGTCGCTACGAAGAATAGTCCAGATACTCATTGTTCTACTTCTCTTAATTCTAACACTATTCTTGTATCTAATAATATTGAGCAGGAAAATGTCATGAAAACAGGTGAAAGCAACGAGACTCCTAGACCAACGCCTGTTGTTGGTACTTTTGCTGAAAAGGTAAAAAGGTGAATTGCTAAAGAACAAGAAAAGACATTTCTGGAAAGTTTGGAGAAAGTACCAGTTAACACTCCTCTAATTGACACCCTTAGGCAAACTCCTGATTATACAAAAAGTTTGCAAGAGCCGGTGTCTAAGAAAACAAGAATTGGGGAGGTGTCTATGGTCAAGTTAAATGCCCGATGTTCAGCAGTCTTGCAGAATGAGCTTCCACTAAAAGAAAAAGATCCAAAGAGTTTTATTCTTCCCTGTATAATCGGTAATATGACTGTGAGTAATGCATTAGCTGACTTAGGAGCAAGCATTAGCGTAATGCCATTTTCTTTGTTTAAACGTTTAGGTTTAGGTAACCCCAAACCTGTTAGAATGCTAATAGAAATGGCAGACAAATCAATGCAATCCCCTAAGGGAATCATTGAAAACGTCATGGTAAAAATTGATAGTTTCATTTTTCCTATTGATTTTGTTATCCTTGACATTGTTGATTGACGTTTTCAACAAGACAATTTCATTAGAGGTCCAGGGAGAAAAAGTTATGTTTAATGCTAATAAAGGGATACCTCCATTTCATGTTACAACTGTTTGTGCAATAAAATATATTTTATGTGGACCTAAGGCTTTCGAAAACGAACAGGAATAAAATAAACGAAGGTTTTCATTTTATACACTATTTCGGGGTCATTTAACCCCCTAAATCATGCAAATATGTCCAGATTATGTGCTTAATCGTTTGTTTTCAGGTTTTTAGCACTTAGATGGCATTTGGAGGGAATGCAAGTGACTTGGGCTCATTTGGAGAAGAAACAAACGAGATTACAGACCTACACCAAATCCTTGAAGAAATATTGCTTACAGGATGTGAAGACGGCGTCACAAGCATAAAGCGACACCGTCGTGATCCATCTAGTGACAGCGTCAGAAGATTTAGTGTCTGGCGTCAGGGACCATAGCGAATCAATGAGGTAATTTTAGGAATCATCTCACGTTAGCGACGGCGTCAGGATTAAACGCCGACACCGTCACAGCGATATATTCTTTATATATTAAACCGATTTTAGGGTTTCAAGTATGTAACTTTTAGGATAACTTTGTATAACTTAGGGAGACGAACCCTAGCTATTGTAGCAGCTTCATAGGTCATTTTTAGGGCCTCAAAACCATATCAAACTACCTTGAATCCATGTTTTAATTCAATAAGGTTATTTATCATTAATCATTCAATATGTCTATGTGTTGTGTGATTGATTTATCTCTTTGCTTTCTTTATAACCTGCGAGGCTAAACCCTCCTTTGTATTTGCTTATGAGATGCTATGAAAGTGGATTATAGATCCTTTTATTGTGATTCTTGATGATGATTGTTTGGCGTTAGGTTCTAGAAAAACCAGCTATTATCTGTATCGCTGTGACACGTTAGGAAATGCGATTGTGAGGTAGAAAGGATACCATCGGGTAAAAGTCTTCATACATCCTTGCCCCTTTATATGGTTGATCCCTCTTAAGATTTTTCACATGCATTTAATGTACTCTTAGCGGCCTTGTAATAGTCTTCATACTATCTTACTTGTGTGTTGCCCTAACACAATCTTAAATAGACGGCGGGTTCGTGTAATCCGTTCATGACCTAGGAAATACTTACACATATCATCACAAGTGTGACAAGGAAACAAGATTAGGAGAAGCAATTTGATAAGTAATGCATGATTAAGTAAATACATTCAATTATCATAAAGTTATCACCAGTAGATTTGTTTATATGTGTTAGTTATTAGTTAAACAAATCACAATCTCTCAAACCTTAGTTTTACATGTCTCTTTCTATAAAATATAAAACACAAAAATAATCTTCTCTCAAACTTAGAATTATGTTGCCGTGATCAAGCTTACCAACCTATTCCCTAGAGAATGATAAAAAACCCCAAGGTCTTGCCTATACTAATACTACAACGGTTAAGTACGCTGCCTTGGGAGTTGTAAACTTCTCTGTAGATGTCCCTTACGACAACCGGCTTCTAGTTTTTGGCGGCGTTGGGTGGGGAAATAGTTAGGTTTTGATCATAGTTTAGCTTTGTTCCTACTAGATTAAATACTTTCAGTGAGAATTTAATTTCCGCTATTAGCTTTTCTCAGTAGTAGTCTTATTTTCTTTGTGTTAATTGTTTCGTAATCTATTCTTGTCAACCATCATAGGAGACGAGAATTCTGTCCGTACTCTTGGACACTACTCCAAACCTAGCCACGAGGGGATACGGGTAACTACCATTGAGTCCCTAGGGGAACAAAGTGGTGGTACCTCTTCGACCTGGACACCATCCGATTGGTTGCCAAAACGGATTTGATCATTTTACGACTTCGAGCTGAGGGATACTACAACCAACACCTCAAGGATTTTCTTAAAAACTTGTGGACTCAACTATGACTTTTGACGGTTAGAAAAACATGGGAGAAGAACGCGCATGTGTTCTATTTCAATTTTCCCTTCGCGTTCAAGCTAGCAATTTGGCATCGAACGCTTTCCAGCAAGATCCATAACATTTCGAGGATCTTACTACTCGTTTCCTTGCTCAATTCTTTCCACCGGGAAGGACCGCAAAACTCCGCAATGATATCCTGATGTTTTAGCAACACCATGGAGAATCTCTCTCAAAAGCAAGGACTTACTACAAAAAGTCCCTCATCATGGCATCGACCTTTGGCTCTAAGTCAAAATTGTTTATGACCATGTCAATTCCGTCACAAAACGAACCATTGACCAATCGACCGGTGGTAAGCTTCGTGACCGAAACGCCTAAGAATCCTAGGCATTATTAGAGGACCTCACCCTCTATGACAACGAAAGTTGGAAGGACCCAAGGGATTTCGCTAAGCCGGTCAAGGCAATCACTTTGCCTTAAGATGTCCTGAGTACATCCAACCGCCGTCTAATCGAGCTCGAAAATCGAGTCCAACGCTTGATGAAAGCTCATCTTACTCTGACACAGCCTACTCAAGTGAACAAAATCACTACCTCATGTGAGATCTACAGTGGTCCCCATAACACTTAGTATTTCATGGAAGTTCCTGAGCAAGCCTTTGTTAAATACGCATCCTCGCGTACCGATGAAGCGGGAGGTAAGTGGTATACTTTCAAGCCTGAGCAAAACAATCTTGATGACACCTATAATCCATCATGGAGAAGTCACCCAAACCTTAGGTGGAGACAACCCTAAAATTCTCAAAATAATTTTTCAAACCCACCTAACCGGTTCCAACCCAACGGTTCAATCCCAAACCGTTCTTTCAACAACAATCCTCGAAGCTTTAACAATCAATCAAACATTGAAGGATTGGTATCCAATTTTATGGCATCTCAAGACGCTAGATTGTCCAAGTTTGAAGCCGATTTCGAACAACAACAAAGTAACATGACCAACAAAATTGATACTATGCTGAAGGCAATCATCGATCGAAAATAGCGGGCACACTACCTAGCGATACGGTTAAGAACCCAAAACTGAGTACTTATCTAGCTTTGTCTAATCGTTCTTACAAAACTGAAGACCCGCAATGCTCAACTCAAACTTACGATTTGATCCACACCATCACAATCCATACCGAGCAACAAAGCGCCTCTTACGATGACAGAGAAAAAGAGAATAAGGAAGAAGAGGACCACCCGGAAAATATCAACGTCAACCCTTCTATACCACCTAATCTATCCATTACATTCATCACCGAAAAAGTCCTCAAATTTAATTCATTCTTCGAATCACTCGGATTGGTTCCCCCATCATCCAACACTGAACTCATTTGCACCAAAGAGGAAGATGATGATGTGATATATATTGAGATTGTCCCGAAGGATGACAATTCCTGCAAGGAGGGACCCGAAGCAGGAGAGCAAGAAGTGGAGTACTTTGACATATTCCCGACTAGGAGTGAAATCGCATATCACAAGTACCTCATGTGTGACCCAATCCCTTCAATATTTCTATGAAACCCCATCATTATGGAAGGATGCCCTTCGAACCTCAAGATACTATGCAACATTGGGCATGTGCATGTAGAAAAAGCCTACATTGACCTTAACTCCCCTCTAAATATCATGACCCGAATGATGTATAATTGGATCATGAGGAGAAAACTCTTGTTCTTTATATTGATGGGTATAATATTCAAACATAGCATAAAAGTAATTTTAACCCAAATTTAAAAAAAATTATGACACTAACGACGTAAACACAAGTATTAATGCGATCAGGGATTGGAAGTATATGACTAGACAAAAACCCTTCGAATTTACACCTAAAAAAATGTAAGTTAACCTTTAGATCTTTAGGCATTCGGGTATCCATTATTGATACCCAAGATAGTTTATACCTTTAGCTTTCTCGAGTTAAGGAGTGAGCAGTCATATGTGTCTATTCCGTCATTATGGATGTGTACGTGTGGTCTTTGTCGCCTTTTCTGGAGCATTGAGATTGGTATTAAATTATATGAGTGTACCAATAGTATATTAAATTTTTGAACTTGTTTTTGTGATGCATCCTGAGACCGCATAGTGAGTATTAGGATTGGTAGATAAGAGGCACTAGGATTAACCCATGTTTTAAACCTGTAATTGTTATTATAGTCACACCGATCGTATAACTATCCCACACCCTTGCCATGCACTCATTTTTAGTGCAGGATACCCCTAGTACAACCCTCCAAGCCTATCCTTTTTCACGGTTCTCGTAATTTTCTGGTTAAGTTGGACTATTAATGAAGAGCATTGTTAACCCTTAAACCAATCGTTACATCTAAATCGCCTTAGCCTACCTTTTATGTACTCGCCTTTAGTACATTATTGTTTTAACCCAAGTTAATTATTTGAGTACAGGGTTGCTAAGTCCTTATCCTTGTAAATACAGTTTTGGGACGATTGGGATTTATGGTAGTATTTATTTCGCGGAAGAGTGGGGAAGAAAAGTTAAATCAATACCCCCATATGTTTGTTAGATGATCTCCATGTTATTTTAATCTACCTCAAATCGGGTCAATAGTTAGATTGTAAATAATCGAGTATGTAAAAGTTCAAGTGTAAGGGTGTATCTAAAAACCCCCATGATGTATTATATGTTTAAGCAACGGCAGGGCAAAAGTGTACGAAAAAAAATTGTATATAAAAAAAGTAAAAAAATGTACGGGGCTGTCATTTGCTTATGTTTATGTTTATCATAGAGTCAAGAAAAGAAAAAGAAAGAGATTGATGTAGAGTTATGTAGAGTTTGTATATCTTGTCTGAGTCTTGGCTTAGCAACCAAACCAGCGTGTATTCGAATAAATAATTAGTTAACCCTTCCACTTCAAATTCACCCAAAGCCACCCAAATGTATCCCGTTTGTTTTGTTTCATTATATGTATTTACACCTACAAACTCCACAACCCTTTAAAAGTCCTCTTGTGATAGTAAGGAATTATTGCTTGCGCCCAGCGGTGGTGTTCTGTTCCTTTACCAAGCCTATGGTAAGTTATATGCTATGACAAGTAATGAGTGTTATTTTCTGCTTCCCATATTGTTATAATTTATTTATAAACCCGAGAGAAGAGAGAATTCAAACTCTTATGTGAGGTGACTAGTGTATGCTTTCCTGTGCTTTTTAATTACGATGTCTAAAAGGTTTGTTGTAAAAATTCTTTTAATGAGTAGGTATACATGGACCCACATATTGCTTTGTCGAGGTAGAAAAAGCCCATTTACTTGTAGGACAAGAAAATCCAAGTGTATGGGGTTCTTGATGAGGTTACATTTTATACACACTATTTCGGGGTCATTTATACCCCTTAATCATCGCAATTATGCCCAGAATTATGTGCTTAATCATTTGTTTTAGGTTTTTAGCACCTTGGATGGTCTTGGAGGATTTTACACGTGACTTGGGCTCATTTTCGAGAAGAAACGAAAGAGATTACACAAACCTGACCAATCTTGAAGAAGTATACTTACAGAACGTGGAAACGGCGTCGCATGCATAAAGCGACGCCGTCATGATCCATCTGGTGATGGTGTCAGAGATTTAGTGACGACGTCAGAGATTTAGTGACGGCGTCAGGACGTAGCCGACTCAATGAGGATCTAGAATCATCTACGTAGCGACGGCGTCAAGATTATAAACACCGACGCGTCGTTGCGAGATTCTAAATTTATTAAAACCAATTTTTAGGGCTTTCAAGTAGTTGTATACGTTTGGGATAACTTTGTATAACTTAGGGAGACCAACCCTAGCTCTTATAGCAGCTTCATAGGTCGTTTTTTAAAGGCCAAAACCCTATTGAACTTACCTGAATCCATGTTTTAATCAAAGTAGGTTATTTATCTATTATTCATTACATTATGTCTTATATGTTGTGATTGATTTATCTCTTTGATTTCTTTATAACATGCGAGGCTAAACTCTCCTTTGTATGTGCTTATGATTCATGATGAAAGTCGAATTTTAAATCCTTTTTTATTAGCTTTTTGATTGATGATTGTGTGCGTTAGGTTCTAGAAAACAAGCTCTTGTCTGTATCGCTGTTGACACGTCTAGGGAAACGCGAGTGCGTAGAAAGGATACCATCGGGTAACAGTCTTCATACTTGACCTACCCTCTTATTTTGGTTGGATCCCTCTTAAGTTACTTTTACATGAATTTAAATATACTTAGGGGCCCTTGTATGTCTTCATTCTATACTTACTTGATGTGTTGCATAAATGGGAATATTAAATAGATGGAAGGTTTGGGTAATCCGTTCATAAACCCTAGGAAATACTTACACATATCATCACAAGTGTGACAAGGCAACAGTATTAGGAGATGCAATCTGATAAGTAGTGCATGATTAAGTAAATACATTCAATTATCATAAAGTTATCACCAGTAGATTAGTTTATTAATTAGTTTAGTTATTAGTTTATCAAACCAACCTCTCAAACCATAGATTTACCTGCTTTCTATAAAATATAAAAACACAAAAATAATCTTCTCTCAACCCCTAGAATTCTGTTAGACCGTGATCAAGCCTTCCCAACCTATTCCCCTAGAGAACAATAACAACCCACGAGTCTTGCCTATACTACTACTACAACGGTTAGGTACTTTGCCTAGGGAGTTGTAAAACTTCTTATAGAAGATCCCTTACGACAACCGCATCACTGGCTTAACTCCGGACGAAGTTATTTGCCAGTAATTCTGAGCCTATGGTCCTTAGAAAGGTTATTCCTATAGCAGAGCGAATAGCCTCTTCCCGGACGAAGGAACCTTTCGATGCGATTAAGAAAATTAACTCGCAAAATTTCTAAAGTTGGGTCGAGTGTTCCTTAAAGTATCTTGTTCGTAGCTTTGGTCTTGTTTGGAGCTTTGATCTTGTTCGGAGCTTTGATCTTGTTCGAATCTTTGATCTTGTTCAGAGCTTTGATCTTGTTTGGAGCTTTGATCTTGGTCGGAGCTTTAATCTTGTTTGGAGCTTTAATCTTCTTGTGTGTGCTAGTGTTGCTCAGGGTGGCTTTTGCCTTTTCTCTTTGAAAGATTTTCCTTTTGTGCTCGTTATCGATTTGCTCTATTTTCCTTTAGATGTTGTTGAGGATGCTTTAGCTCAAGTTATGAGTTTAGTGCGGATGGTTTAGGGGTTGATTGAAGAATGATAAAAAAAAAAGGGGGGGGGGGGGGATCGTATGTGCTTGGTAATGGAGCAGAAGGTTGGAGGTAAAATTGCCTCTAATTGTACTAGAGTGGATGACGATGGTGTTGAATTTTATCCTAAAGGTGGTGACAATTGTCCCACCATGGGTGATGAGACCAAGAAAGATAAATGCTCTATCTTTTTCCTGCTCCTTATTATATGCATCGTCCTTATGCTGGTGGATAGAGCGTCATACGATTTGTGAAGATATGCGTGATCGTTCCCTCTTTTTGGCTGAGCTACTCAAGATGGAGACTATATCCTTGCTCGAACCCTTCAATCGATGAATCTATTAACTACTCTTTTGTTTTCTCATGATTGTAAAATGAATATTCGTTGCTCTTCCTTAGCTCACTCTTGTGAGAGACTTCTTTTAAAGGCTAAGGCTGAGTTTTCTGAACAACCAACTATGCATGTTGATGGTCCTACTTCCGAACTAAACACACCGAAGGAGAACTGACAAAGGTTTTATGAGCATTCTACTCAATCAATTAGCTAGTTAACTGAGTTCAAGTCTGTTAGCCTCAAAATATTAAGTTGAACATGAAGTTCGTCCATTATAAATGTTAGTCTCGGTCAATCAATTAGTTAACGTTGTAATAAGAAAAGTATCAGGAATTTCCGATCGATTGTTAATCTAATTTTGTATTACTGTTTTCGGTTTATTCCCAAGCAAACCCCAGCCGAGTCCTATGTCAAAATATCACGATATCCTTCACTTAATGTGTCGGTGGTATATAAGTATCAGTTTCACTTCTAGGGAAAATGTTGTTGATTTCATTATTAGATTAATTCATTCTCTTTTCTCTCTAATTCTCTCTCAACTCTCTCTCTCTCTATCTTATCTCTCTCCTTCATTTCATCTCTTTGAAATCATCCATCTCGTTTCTGATTCGATTCGTTGATTCGTTATAAGTATGTGTAAAAGTGATTATCGGGATCCTACAATTAGTATCAGAGCAAAGGGTGGATTTGTGGTTAAAAACCTCAAATTCGTGGCTTATTTTGTGTTCAAAATAGCCACGGCTCAAAAAACAATTTGGGCTTAATTGGTTGGTTAATCTTGGTGTTTTTCTTGTTTTACAGTTAAAGAATTTATTGTTCGCTATTTACAAGAGATTCATCAATGGCTCTAGTTCGAACTTCAAAGCTTATAAGGTTCGAATTTTTTTTGTGTTTCTTCGTGGAGAGTTGTTATATTGGAAGATCTTACAAAGATAGTTACGAGTTAAGGTGTGTTTAATCGTCATATACACACTTAATATTGTATGTTGTAGCTTAGTTTCGTGGCTAGAAAGATCATAAGGCTTGATTTTGCTTAATTCGTCCAAGTGTTCTTCGTGGAGGTTTACTTATTTTATTATTATCTAAGTGGCGGTTTGACAAAAGGAGGGACAAGATCCACGTTTTAAGGAAAAAGGTTACAAGGCGGTTTGACCAAGTCAAAGGCGAGTTGAGTTAAATAATCTTTTATAATAGCCGGCGGTTTGCCAATTTGGTGGCGAGTTGCCATATTGTGTGGCGGTTTGACAGGTTAACACGGCGGTTTGAATATTATATTGAGCAAAAAGGAAATCGTTAACTCAACCATTTCTCCATTTCCGGAGTTTGACCAAACAATATAGTCGACGAGTTAACTTTTTAAACTAGGGCGGCGAGTTGATCAAAAGGAAGCAGCGGTTTGCTTATTTAATTGTCGGCGAGTCGCCAAAATAAACGACGGTTTGCTAGAAAAATCTAGGCGGTGAGTTGTAAATTCTACGGCGTTTGGTGTATACAATAGGCGGCGGCTTTCGCTTATTGGTTTTATATGGAAGCACAGTTTGATGCAACATTTTAGGGGCGGCGGGTTACTTAATATGTTGGTGGCGGGTTTTGGTTTGATCAAGGTGGCAGTTTCTGCTTATTAATTTAAGTAAACTCATCTAGTTATCTTCGACTTTGACATATAACGAAACTTAATTTATCAATACCCAAAATTCATTAACCTAAACATAAAACAAGACTTAAAAGACAATATCTACGTCAAACAGAACCATGATAAAACTACAAACGATTATTCATTCACGCTTTATTATGATTTTTGTAAAATCTCGTTAAATTCATTTTTCGGTTTATATCATAGACGTGAAAAATCCTGTTGAACTTCTTGCCATTACGCATTTTCGTATTGTGAATGCCTTACAAGACATAACTTTAATTACCTCTTATCCACTTAAGATCAAAAACTTTCACACTTCATAATTCATTACCTATTCATTCAATTCTTGTCTACTCCTAGTCAATACATCCTCAACAGATAGTAACTACTTGTAGCGCACCAACAATTATCATGGTAGCTGTTTTCCCCACTTTTTTCTTAGTTCAAAGATGTCACCAATGCTTGGTACCAGGAAGTATATTCTAACAATGGAGATCACGTTTGTCTTCGGTACATTGCACGAAACCTATATGGTGAGGGTCTAAGAAAAGCATATATTGGGCCCTTACTGTGCCATCTTACTGTAACATATGTTCAAGCTGTTAGGCTGCATCGGAAGGTAATCTGAATTTTATTACAACAACACTATAACAATTGAACAGTATTAACATGACTCCAGAGAACAAAGAAACACTTTTTCCTGTTCTGATAAGAAGGCATTTTCTCTTGCTTTTAATGGATTATGAAGATGATTTTATATTCCTCTGATTGGGGGATATTTTTTTTTACTTGTAAAACAGCGAATGTGAATGTGGATAACCATTGAAAGGATACAACAGGGTTGATCATTGAACGTACAAGTTGTAAGGGTCCACAATATGTTCTGGGAATTTGTGGAGTTACTTCTTGAGATGGGAGATTATTTGGATCGTATATCTCACGGCTCTTTTCGAAACTGAGATATGAATGAAACAAGAGAACTAACTTGCAAGTTACTTACTATGCAAGTGAATGTTTCATTTTCTTCAACAACTTCAACTCAGAATGGTTCCAAGATTTTGTGACGGCTGTTCAAGCAATCAAAAGTAATATGTAGACACCATCTCATATCACACACTTTTTAGACATTTTGAAAGCAGTATCTAAAATCCTGAAGTTACTGATTTCCATGCTGAGGAGAATAGCCAAAAGTGCAAATCCTATTAGCACTTCTTGCGGTGTCTCAACCATATTCAGATACTATTACTATCATGCACCAAAACCTCAAAGAAACAAATACATCATCATCTTCCAAAGATTCAGTGCAGTACCTGATACAAACGGCAAAAGATGATCGCCAAAAGACTTAAGTTACACTCAATCTGAGTCGGTATCTGAATGAGACTGTGATCCTGAACAAGCTCAGAAGGATAGGACATGCAAAAGAATTTTGGCATCCTTCGTAAAGTATTTCAAAATGGCTCTACAACTACCAACAATCAACCTTCAAAACTTCATTCAAACTCCAGGACAGACTGAAGAACCACACCAAGGGTATAACAACGGAAAAATCAGTCAGGGCAGTTTGGGAATCATAAGGACAAATGACAGTTGCTGGGGTAGGGAAAACTGTTTGGGAGTCAGGGGTAGTATGCAACAGACATGGGATACAGGGCTTTACCTGCACGGGATTTGGCCCACCACTATGCAAAAGGCAATGCAGGAAAGCCAAAGCGTGATTTTTAAAGTATATCTACTCGTATTCATAAGGAGAAAAGTATGATAGATGTTGCATAACCAAGCTGAGCACAGTGTTCCACTGCAAGCTGTGCAAGCTTGATTGTGCTAGCGGACACGATGAGAGATTGATGAACAGAGATATTAGGATAGTAGCACATTTCAGTTTTTTTTTCATGGCAAAGATTAAAGGAGGTCTTACCAGAAGATCCAGTTCAACTGAACAGTCATTTTAATTCCGGAACAGTGGTTACAAAACAATGATTTGAATATAATGTAGGTTTGCCAGAATGATGAAAGACAAACCATTCTGAGGAATATACTGCAGAAAGGAACTGTGTTTCGCAATGAGCTGTTGACCCTTGCGCTTTGTTGCTAATTTTATTGCAAACTTAACTCTTGTTACTGAGGGAATCAAAACGATTTTAACAGCAATTTAAAGAAAGGCAAATGCATTCATTGACCCTCTCTTCATCTTAAAGAACTAAAGGTCCTAGTGACAAAACTAACCTTTTGGTTGAGACTAGTAGGGCTCTGGCGGGAGGGAGGGGCTACTAGTTGTCGGGTATGGATAGTTGATTGTCCTGTCCTTATCTGCACTTCAGTACAATTCGAGAATGTGCTTTTGAGAAGTACCATAGCCTTCTTTAATGACTACGATCCAGGACGATTGATTATGACATTCTTTCTACAAAGTTAAACGTTAAATGAATGGTAAAAAACTCATGGGACTATTAGCTCGTGTTATTAAGACTTTGGCATAAAAAATAAAATGAAAGGTTTATAAAAACTATAAAGCATATGGAAATTTTCAGTTATGTCATACCAAAAACCACGTGGTGAGTTAGTTATAAAGGTGTCTTTAACAGAGTCACAATTTGAAGGTTCAAACTCATTAAGAGAAAAAAATAAGGTTTTTTTTGGTTTTAAAGGTTTATAGGAAGAAAAAAAAGATATTTGTTAAGATGATTGTATATGGTACAAAAACAATTAAAGTTTTTGAAATGAAATGTTTAGACTCGTAATCAAGTCAATATCAGACCTTTATATGTTAGCACCCCAAATGCATCGACTTATAAGGGTAGACAAAACCTTTGCTAATCCAAGGTACCTCAAGAAATGCCTCAATCTAAATAAAGCCTTGTTTGTATAGAATCTCATATGATACTTCTGATCTTGCAAAAGGATTTGGCCCCGATAGGAAGAGACATGACTCTTTCTGCAAAAAATGAGAGTAGATCAAATGATTAATAAAGGATTTATGTTAACCATATGAGAACACAAGACATAATAGTCTTTTATCGACATTTTCAAAGCAACCATTCAACTGAGGATCATTTATCAGTTGGAAGAAACGCGCCAAAAGATGTTAGGAAGACTATGTGAGAGATAAAACCGTTTTTAGAACTAATTCCAACATTGTTAAAGACGTTATTGCCTTTCTACCCATTTTGATAATCCATTAGTTAATAGTAGACAAGCATTTTAACAACATGACATTTAAATTCAATCAATTTAGGGGGGGGTAGGGGGGGGGGGGGGGGGGATAAAATTGTTGATCCAGCTTGGTTTTAAACATTACTTAGTGATTATTTGACGTGGTGCCAAACCTGCTTAAAGATATGGAAGTTTTGATAAAAACATGCTAGAACACCATAGTTGCCTCATGCTTCAGGAATACTAATCCTCACGTCTTCTTGTCTACACTCTACAGGATTTATTAAATCACTCTACTAGTGTTAGCAGACCACCGTTTAAGCGCTAATCAAGTTAAAGATAGGTACTAATGTGCCAAACAATAGTTCAAGTGAAGTTTTAACCACAAGGAAGTAGAAGAACACCATAGGATTATAAGTATTTCTAGGAAAACAAAGTCTGTAACTGCGTGTAATGACAGTTCAAAATCCAGAGATCCCTTGAATGTGAGTTTGCTGTTTGTGTGAATGTGGAAAAAATGTTGGTCGTTAATTCTAATCATGATGCTTGGTGTTTCTAGATAATTAAATGACGTGAATCGCTAGATACTAAGAAGCCTATGGTAGATGACTCATTTGTGCTGAGTAAAACCAAGAGGAAAGCGGAACAAATCTGTTGCAACACACCCATAAGAATCA
Source organism: Tanacetum coccineum (assembly GCA_026074375.1). Lineage (NCBI taxonomy): Eukaryota > Viridiplantae > Streptophyta > Magnoliopsida > Asterales > Asteraceae > Tanacetum > Tanacetum coccineum. The sequence continues at coordinate 1,201 of BQNB010020725.1, read as the reverse complement.
CGTTGCAACAAGATACCATATTCAGATAATTCCAAAAGTTTACTAAAAGGGAGTGTATGAGAATACAGAAATCAGCAATGCGAAATGGTGGATAGATAAGAATGTTATCAGGATATAAATGGATACAAAAGCCAATTAGGACCAAAAAGATTATGGATGCCTAAAATCAGGAAGAGGGATGTATTAAACAAGTATTAGTTCCCAATAAGACATTTGTCTCTAGGATTTTCTAATGTCTTGAAGATATCAAATTCCTTAGGATCTAATGTGTTCCATGTTCCAGCGTCCTTGTTAGCCCGTTGTATTTATTAAACGTGATGGTCATTAAATATTCACGAGGCTCATGTATAAGTAAAAAACGTAGTTTACGGAATTTAGTGAAGCTGGTGGGCCTAGTTGTCGGGCTCATGCCTATTTGTTCTATGACCGGCCCTACTCAAGCCAACATGAATAGTCCCACTCTCTGTACTATTTATAGCCCTCTCCAAGGTGGAGAGGGTGTGGCTTCTCATTTTTTTCTTTTATGAACAAGTAACCATTTTTCTTTTGTTTTACTTTCTCTCTCTAAAATCTCTTTTTTCTTAATTTTGTGTTTGAGGTGATGAAATGATATCCTAACAAGTGGTATCAAGAGCCAAGGTTGGGTTAAGTGATTTGTTTGTGGTAACTTTTTAGTTTTTATTGTTTCGGCTTATTTTTTGTTTGTTTTTTTTTTATTCGAATTTTTTTTTCCATTATATCTTTCATTATGATGTTTTTGTATAAGAAGCTTGTGGTTTAGTGCTTGTAGTTCGTTGTGGTTGTTTGTGCAAAACGCAAGGTCGGAAAGAAGCAAAGAATCGAGCAACATACTAGCGAAGTTCGAACGAGTGATTTCAACAAGGTTCGAGCGAAGGTTCGAACTAGCATCGATCGAACGAGCGAAGGATCGAACTAGCGTCGATCGAACGAGCGAAGGACCGAACTACCGTCGATCGAACGAGCGAAGGATCGAACTAGCGTCGATCGAACGAGCGAAGGATCGAACTAGCGTCGATCGAACTAGCATAGGATCGAACTAGCATAGGTTCGAACTAGCGAAGGACCGAACCAGCATAGGATCGAACTAGCGACGATCGAACTAGCAGAGGACCGAACGAGCTCAATCTTTAAGCAATCGAACGAGTTGTTTTGTTGCTAGACCGAACGAGTGTACATCCCT
>BQNB010020724.1:0-65137 GCA_026074375.1 Tanacetum coccineum | reverse complement strand
AAACATATATGTTATTTTTAAAACACAACATATATGTAAGCACACATGATTAAAAATATCAAAAATAAAGCACGAGTTATTGCTTATTTCTATTTTGACTCTTAGCAAAATAAAGCAATGCGATTGGCTATTAAAGTCAAAATGGTATCTCAATTTGTTTAAAAATATTAAATTTTCGTCTAAATTATAAAATGTGTTAGAAAAACATATGTATCAAATTTGTAAAAAAAACTTAAGTGAGAGGGTAATTAATTATAATTTAATTGTTAAATTTTAATAAAATATACTTATCACTTTTCATTTTTTTAATAACTTTGTAAACTTATTTAACCCTTCATATTTTTGTATTTTATAAAAAAAATACAACAATAAGTTTTTGTTATGTATATTAAACTAATGTATTTACACAAATTTGTAAATATAAAAAGAAAAGCACGAGTTACTGTAACACGCAAATGAATACACGATATTGCACATATATATACGAACGACTCATGTTATTATTCATGAGATTAAGTAACGATATTCGAAAAAAGTATTCTTTTTAAACTACCTGCATTTAAACTCTTGGTATTCCTCTTTATAAGTTTAACCCAACCAGTTTATTTGTTCTAATTAAATTAAATTTCATTTGTACAGGGTTTTATTGAAGTTGTTAAAGATGTAATGCCAAATGCTGAGCATATGCAATGTGCAAGGCATATTTATAAAAACTTTAGGAAACAATACCCTGGCTTAGAGTATAGAAAATTATTCTGTGTAGCATCTAAAGCCTCATACCCTCAGCTTTTCAACAAGATTATGGATAAGATAAAGAGTACTCACCCAAATGCACATAAGTATCTTATGGATAAGAATCCAAAAATCTTGGTCAAGAGCCTTTTTTAAGGTTGACAGAGGTTGTGAAGCAATAGAGAATGGCTTCAGTGAGTGCTTTGATAGTATTGTTAATGTTAGACATAAACCACTCTTAACTATGATGTAAGCCATTAGAGTGATTGTTCTTGAAAGGATGAACAAAATGAGGGAAATTAGTAGGAAATAGAACCCTGGGGTATGTCCCAACATCAAAAAGAGATTGGAATGGCTGAAGGAACAACAAAGGTATTTTCCCATTCAATGTTGTTAGTTTTATATAACATGTTTAGATTCACACTAATAACCAATCATTGCAGGTTTTGGCATGTAATACCTGCTGGTGGGAATCTTTTTGAGGCGAAATCAGGGAGTGAAGGATTCATAGTCGATGAAGGTAAGAGGACATGTAGTTGCAGGATGTGGCAGTTATGAGGACTACCTTGTGTTCATGCCATAAAAGTAATATTCTTGATAAATAGGGTACATGAGAGTTATGTCCCCGCTTGGATTGAAATAGACAAGTATTTTGTGGCTTATCACAACTATGTTAAACCAGTCCCTAGTATGAATTTCTGGCCTAATCAAAGCATGTACTCCACTATTTTGCCACTAAAACCTAAAAAAATGCCTGGTAGGCCTAGAAAGAAAAGAATCAGAGCTATATGTGAGGGTGGTAGTTCAACGTCTAAGGTAGGTTCACAAGGAAGTTGTTCTAACTACAAAAAACCTAGAGACAAGAAATCAAGTTGGAAGGAACTTGTAGTTGAACAAACACCAAAACCTAAAAGAGTGGTAGGTAGGCCTAGAAAGAAGCAACCAGTGGATGATTTTAAGGATGTTGATGTTGTTCAAAGAGGTTCAGTGAGGGATGAAGGTGTTTGTGGGACTAGAGGATGTGCTATAGGGTCTAGAGATAGAGGAGGTAGAGGTGGCGTTGTTGGGTCAAGAGGTGATGCTAGTGGGTCAATAGGTAGAGGAGCAGGTGGGTCTGGTGGTGCTAGTGGTCTGTTTTTGGTCATTTAAGCTCGTTTTTAGAGGTAAAAGATATGTGTAATTAAGCACTTATCAGTGGGTCAAAACGGAAACCTGTGTCAAATGCTAAAACACAAAAAAGACAATGTAAGAAGAAGGTTGGGACTTATGGCTTTGCTAAATGGTTTAGATTTCAAGATGAACCAGAGCAGACTCAAGCTGAACCATAACAGACTCAACATGAACCTGAGTAGACACAAGTTGAAGACCAAGTAGAGCAGACTGAAGATCAAGTTGAGATAGACCTGACTTAACTGGAGCAAACCCAAGAACCAACTTAGGACCAAGTGCATTCACAAGAACAACCACAGCAAGCTGCATTGAGGATGCCAAGTGCAAGAATCCTCCAAAGGAAGTTGGGAAAATAAGGCAGTAGTCAAAACACTGCCTTGAATCTTGACTGATATTGAAACAGTTGTTAATATGCCTATTTTGTACATGTGAGGGCATAGGTTGGTAAACATTAACTATGTATGGGTTTGTAATATTCGAACAAAACTCAGAACCAAACTCATTAGTACCAGGTTGGTACTACTAAGCTGAAAGCTAATAGTTTCTGAATGAACCATCAACAAAATTGCCCATTTTGTACATCATACGAGCACTAATTGATGGTCATTCATAAACATATATGATCAATAAAATGTCCAGGCACTGGAGTTTCTTTTGTTATTATCATTGTTGAAAATCAATTAACTTTGTAGTATATTAAAGGGTGGAAAATGTAAACAAATACAGTGTAGGTGATAACTCCAAAATTATACACATTTTTGATGGCGTTATTTGTACATATTTTATCATTTCTCGTGAACTTTCGATACTTAATAGCTTGAATTGCTTGCAGGTTCACTTGAAGACATCCCGAGGTCAAACACAACAAAGATCGAGTACTTATACACTAAGGAACACAACATACAAGAAAAGATAAAGTCTCAAGCTCAAAGTGTAAATGTGCGCCGCACTTACCCTATGTTACTCATCAAGGCCATTAAAGCATTCAAAATCAGTATGTAGCACAATACAACTATTTAGTACACGCCTTTATTAAGTGTTGTTGATTTTTCTTTATTTTTGGTATGATGATTTCCAATTCTTGTGTGTTAATAATATTCCAGTTGTTCAGGTTTGGTGACAAATATAGAACAGATAATCCTATATTACTTCAACAACATCGAGAAAAGATGCACAAGGTTATGAAGGATGTCAATGATGCCCGTGCCGTAAGTGACAAAACTATATGTATTTTAATTGCTAAAACTAATAAGTTTAGAAATAAATTTCTAACTACTCAAATTCATGGCTCCTTATCATTGCTTAGTGTTATATTCTAATAGGAAAATAGAAGAGAAGACAACAAATAGGCATTGTCACTCAGAGAGAAGAAGAAACATCTATAAGACTATGTTTATTCACAACGTCACACAACACAATCTCTCATTAAAATAATATTTTCTTACTCCTCCATCTATACAATCAATACATACAACAAATCCTAACTTTTTTATTATTTATTAACAACTCAATCTAATATATAATATTATTTCTTTTATATTTAATTTAAATAAATGATAATATACACAACCATTCCTAGAGTGACATTTGAAAGGTTGGCTAAGAGATTTGAGAACACCAAACGAATCGGTTGGATAACCACCAGTGTTTACTTTTGTACTTTTATGATATAATATTGAAGATTATGTACTTATGTCCTTCAACCGGGTTGCCAATCTCTATGAATAAACATAGCCTAAGTATCTCATCTTTAGAAGCATAGGTAACTTTGGGACCCGTGAGTGTACCAGAAGTAGCTTAAAGTTTTTGATCACTCAGTACCGAACATTAGCTTAATGTTGTAAATTTTTAGGTTGCAAAGTTGAAAAAAGCATCCCCTGTTCCTGTCGATATATTTGTATGGCCCAAACACCAGGGGCAAGACCATTTTCTTGAAGACAGTTGGATTGACTGCTATGATGGCAAAGGCATGCATGTCTAAAAGATGACCAATATTTTAAGTTTGTACTAAATCTGCAATATCAAAATCATTCTGAAAGAAATGTTTAAATCTTGGTACTTCCGAATGAGAGAAAAATGGCAAAAATGATAATGAGTTAACGTATGGAAAAACTAACAATAAGAGGAAGGAAATGGCTACTTGAACCAGCGTAACCAATACTATATTTTTCCTATTCTTTCTATGCACAAGTCCTTCTGGACCATGCATATGTATTGTCAACTTTACATCTAAAAAAAATTACTAATGTGTATGTGAGAGTGTGGGTCTTAACTCTATTTAATTGTATTATAAAAATGTCTTGCACGCCGAGTTTGACAAATATAATTATTTAGGATATAAATATATATATCTATATATTATATATAATATATAAAATAATATATATATATATATTAAGGTGTTTAATTGAAGTTCTCGAGTCGCCCGGAAAATTTCTTAAATATAAAACAGAATTTTAGGTCACTTGATCATTCACATTTTTAGTGAACTAAAGTACAAAAATAAAGCCTTGTCATTCGATTATCTTTTGGTCATATAAGTGGGTAGTTCAGGACGGCAAACCAAGTATGTATTCAGTAATCAATTTAGTTTTTTAGACATTGTAAAAAACGTCAATGTCTTAATTCCATATACACATCACACGTATATGTATCGACTTCTTTCTTCATATCAAATACACATTCCTTCACATAAAAATAAAACAAGCACTTGTGGCTAGGTTATAGTGAGTAATAGTTGGCTTAATCTACTACAAATCGATCACGACCTACAGAAAAAGAAAAACATCCATCACAACTAGTCCTTAAAAGACAATTTTGGTTGAAACCCGACTTTAAAGTAAAGCTGACAATCATAACGGATGTAGTTCTATTGGAATAAAAAAAATTGTAGCTGAGACATATGTGAATGAGAAAAGATAAAAAGAAGAAAAGGATAATAAATGGTGAGCAGCGGGTCGGAATCGACCCGAACCGAAAAAAGCCGACCCGAAACAGAAACCGAAATAAGGAATTTTGCAAACCGAAAACCGAACCGAGTTCAACCCCCCCCCCCCTCTAGTACATGGCTCCGCCCCTGGTGATAAGGTTTTTAATTCTCAAACAAGAGGTAAGAGCTCAAATCTCGTTATGTGTGGTGGCCATGGAGATTCACATGCGTTGACTCCAAGCTGTCAGAAAAAGTAGTCGGCATAGCTAGTCAGTGGAAAACACAATTAAAAAAATATTGGAAACTCCATGCACCGACCATAGAATGATAGAATCCAGAAAATGCTCTTAATGACTTTCGGCCTATCTTAATTTAAACTTTGCACTATTAAACTTATAATTATGCTCTTTGTTTTGCAATAGTATCCCACCAATGGAGTCTTTACTGCAAAAATCATCCAAGTGGTTTGTAGTTTGTGGCACTAATCATCCCTAGCTGATACTATTGACATTAATCATCCCTGAGTGGTGAAACGTTCAGCAAAAATCATCCCTAGAGAGATAGTTTTGCAAAACTTTTTGCAAAAATCATTCCTAATAAGGATGATTTTTGCAAGACATTTGGCCACTCAGGGATGATTAGTGCTAATAGTATCGGCTAGAGATGATTAGTGCTACAAACTACAAACCATAAGGATGATTTTTCAAGTTTACTCTTAAATTTATTTTGCTTCTAACTAGTTGTTAATTAAAAATATATAATATATTAGAAAAATCTCTAGTTTAAGAATGTACGTTTATAAACAACCCGTTCTACATATGTTTGTTTACAATAATATAAAATGTCACAAATGCATGTGTCAATGAAAAAAAAGAGAATATCATCTTATTATTGGGCTATTTATGGTGCGTTTAGTTTTAGATTTTTTTTTAAATTTCAATTTCTTTAAAAATAAGGAAGGGTTTTCATCTCTAAAAATGTATTATAGATTTGGATAATACGTTTAAATGATATTTTTTAAGAAATTAAAAAAAATCAAAGAGACGAAAAAAATGAAGGAAAATAAAGGAAAGCGTAAAGAGTTTTTCTTAAATTCTAGTCAAATTTTGAATAATGATAATTTCATTCTTTTAGAAAAATTTCATCAAAAATGTGGGTTGAAATGGATTATCAGTTTTTGCAATTTCTAGTGAACATTTCTTAAAAAATAAGTATTTTTCATCAACTAAACACACCCCAACTTACTTTTTATGGGGGTGATAATTGGTTATTGAGTTATTGGACATTCATAAATCATGAGTGAACAAAGTTTTGATTATAATCTATACTCCTTATAAAGGAGATTTACCCAAATGTTGAAACTAGAAAACTAGGAATCTAAAAAAGTTGAGAACACTAATTTAGGCAATGTTGAAACACTAATACACATTGAGAATACACATTACTACACGAAATTAATATTAATACACGGAAGAAATTAATTTAGGCAATGTTTTAACACAAACGAAATTAATACACAGAAGAAATTAATTTAGGCAATGTTGAAATACGAAATTAATACACAAACGAAATTAATTTAGGCAATGTTGAAATATTTAAATGGAAACTTACTCTATATACAATCTCGTATTAATACACAAACGAAATTAATTGAATTCTATATACAAAACGTCACATTCTAATGGAAACTTACTCTATATACAATCTCACATTAAAAACTAATTTGGCAATGTTGAAAAACACGGTTTGCACTCCCTTATCTTTGGCAATGCTGTAACACTTTGGCTGGATGTAAATTCTTGAATTCAAGTTTTTGCATTTTAAATTTTGATTTTGAATCAACTTAATGCTGATTTCGAGCCCTATATAAGCAACCCATGAAGCCATGCTCAAAACCAGCTCGCACAACAAACAAAAGAAGCAGAATGCTATTATGTTTAATTATCTAGAAATTCATGATTTGGAGGTTCGGTTTGTTTACTATCATGTGTAATCATCTCGTTTAGTTTTGTTTACTTTGTCCTAATATTGTGGTTGTAATATACAGGTTGCTCCCCATCCTAATATTTTCTTCAACCCAAAGTTAATTAACTGGAATTAGGATGACGTTATTGTCATCCCAAGTGATGACGATGAAGTTGATGACCAAGACGAAATTCAAGAACCGTTGAATGAAAAGGTTGGATGAAAAGGTTAAGAAGGATTAAATGAGTTAATGTTTGAACTTGTGTTTGTTATTTGTTGGTCTGATCCATTTGGACACTTTTGTTTCTGTTTTATGTAAACTTGACAAATTATTAAGTATAAGACGCGAAAAGTATTAGTGATATTGATTGTTTTGAAAGTGGAAATTGTTTAATTATATAAATATGGGAAACGATGTATAAACGAATAGGTCATGCCGAAATTTCTATAAAATTATATACTTAGTATTTTTCGCTACAACTTCTACTATTTTTGGAAACCGATAAATCGAACGAAAGTTATACTTTTATAAACGAGACAACTATTTTGGTTACAACACGTAAACAAAACGAAATACTAAATTATCAAATATTATTATGTTTTATAACTTTTAATTAGAAGATAAAATCATAACTTTTGTAAAAACTTTACAAACATCGTTTACTTAATTCGTAACTTTAAAGCGTACGTTTTTCTTTTATATAAGAACTTTTACTTATTTATTTAAGTAGTGTTTTCCTAAAATGTGTCGAACTATTTGGTCTAATTATTTTATCACATTCTTTATTATCACTTCGATTTATTCTTTTAGATGTTTGTCTTCATTATATAGTTCAACATATGAATTATGTAAGTGTCATTTTTCATATGTAATATATACGGAATATATTACATATTTTTCGTTTGCTTTCCGATTTATTTTATTTAACCAACCACCAAACTATTACAACTTGAAATCTAAGTCTTTTATCAACGTGGCGCGTTGATGTAACCATCCATCGGAAAACCCAAATACATTATCCTAGGCTAGTGGATCTTAGCCGTTAAGATAAATCGCAACTTCTTGGTAGAGCCGTTCTGGTTTCTGTTTGTGATGTGCTTAATAAATCGCAGTGGGGGTAGTGCATTCCGATCTATCTAAATTATGCATTGTAATACTGTTCATTTGAAACTTTAATAAAAAAAAGTGGAGCCTAGCTACCTTCACAACTTTTATTTTAAATTCCTGTTATTTACTACACGAAATTATTATGCTTATGATTAAGACGCGCACACAATAGGGCACGTCCCAATTTATGTTGTTCCGTATAACAAAAGGATGAGTAACCTGACAATTCATTCAAGTATGTAAGAGGCATTGCAAGCCCAATACTAAAAGTGTTCCATGAACGCTTCACTAAGTCTATCATCACAAAAGAAAAACAAGTGACATCAAAAGATAGCAACAAAGGGAGAATAACCCACAAATATTCAAACAAGATTACATGTAGTCAAAAACTTTAAATTATCCAAAGTTGTACAAGTACATTTTCACCGCACTCAAAAGGGTCACAGGCGACCACGACATAGGGCGAACAAAAACAATTAGAAAAATCAATCACTTAAGAAGGACCGCAACAAGAGGGGTCATAGAACAACAAAGGCAAAATGAGCCAGCAAACTACTGAAGGTTCAGGTCCGCATCATCAACACTTGGGAAGGGGTCAACATTATTACCACCAATCTGGTCTTCCGTACCTCCGCCCCCATGGCCATCTACTTGTACAACTTCATAATCATCTGTAGAAATGGGGCGAACAACGCTTGCAGAAGCAAAAGTGACCGATAACGCCGTGGTAGTTCCAGTAGGGGCAGCTACAACAGCTGAAGTACTCTCTGTACCAGTCAAGGCCGCAACAGATAAAGGCTCGGATAAAGGAATAAAAACGTTGTGAAGTGCCGATACACGGTTAGCAAGGTTCTCCTTAATCTTCTGAACCCTAAAGTTGGAAACATCCAGCGATAGTGACAAAGCAGAAGCCCCAATTACACGACGATCCGGAGAATGATGTATCGGAACCATCAACTGGTCAGCACGAGGCTGTGACGCAGTCAGACCTAATCTATCAGCAAGATGATCATCCAACCGAAGAAGATTCATGATAGTCTCTGCGCTGGCATCTTTGTTGGATTTAAGCTCCGCAAGCAAGGAAAAATTAACACTTTGAAGATGATGCAAAGCGACAAGATAATCAGCTTCCGCAGACGGATTATATGCGGCAAAATCAGTTAAAGCCCTACCTTCAATACCGTGAGTAATACCCGCGGATAGTCCTTCTTGCATGCCTTCAACTGGCGGCGCGGAGGAAGCAAGCCGGATGTGACAAATCTTTCGCGGACCAGCAAACGTCTGCGGAAGAGAATTAGCGTCCGCATAACACGATTACAAGCGGATCCTTATCCAAATAAGGGTCCCACTTCGGTCTACTAACAGAAATAAGCGAAATATCAGGAAAACCTAATATTGGCTTGACTATAAAAAGGGCTACTTTGACACCCCACAAAGGTACATTTTGTCATATCATTAACACACACACACACTCTGACATTCTCTGACAAACATGTATACTTACTCTTACGCCGGATCTTAATCGCGGGGTCCGCCCTGCGGTAAAGCTAACGGGTTACTCTCATTTGTGCAGATCACCTCTTCATTACTTGGATTAGTACAAGATCTACATCATAGCCCATTCACCGGCCCAATCCACCAAGTGATCTAGACTCATGTTCACTCCCGTACTCTTTTTGTACTAACATTATGAATTGTGTTTGAATTTTTAAAATGACAAATTTAATACTTTTACCAATTATTTTAATTGTTGATACATACATGGAATACTATGACATACTACTAGTGTGTTGCCAAAGACTCATATTTCTATATTTTTACTCATTGTTGATGCATACATGGAATACTATGACACTACTACACTGTGTGGGTGTTAGTGGTTATACGCCACCATTATAGGCGTAAAATGGTGACGATGGTGCTGCTAAATGTGTACCTGACCTCGCGTTATAGGCGCACCTCGGAGCCCATAAGCTTTAAGGGGCATCCAACTGGAAAGCTCATACGCTACACAATGAAAAAGGGCATCCATTCATTCACATGCAAAAACAAAGATTTTGGAACAAAAGAACATAACCAGGTTATATTCTCAAACCAAATATATATATATATATATATCTTCCATATCTTCCATTTAGACTTGTTAATGACACAAATGTATCTTCCTTATCTCATGCATATTATGCCCTAGATCTTAGAACATTGATATAGTCTGGTAAGTGGTAGCAGAAGTTTTATGGTTAGGTAAATTAAAGCCCAACTTGTTTACGGTGCAAGTAAATGACCATAAACATATTATGAAGAAACTGGACAGTTGAAGATCCACGAGATGATCCATTAGGGCTGTGCACGATTCGGTTTGGGTCAGTTTTTGGCTAAAACCAAAACCAAACCGAAATATTCAGTTTTTGTAAAACCAAAAACTGAAACCGCTCGCATTTTAGCGGTTTGGTTTTTCTGTTTTTTTGGTTTGGTTTTTTCGGAACCGTTTATATTTAATTGTGGCTAATTTATATTAATAAACTTGTTTTACGTAAAAAATAGGTAAATTTTTTTTATTTTTTTGTCAATATAAGCTTAATAATGTTATTCAAATTTCTACAATTATACACATATAAATCATACACACACACACATGCAAGTGACAATACGCATAGTATGATCATTGTCGTATATGTAACGATATATTGTCAAGTAAACACACGTACATGACAAACACATATATAAACATTAAGATATATGTATATATTATAATTCCACCCACAAAATAAATATGAATTTGAAATTAGATTTATTATTTATATTATATTTATTATATATTATTATACAACTGGTTCGGTTCGGTTCGGTTTTTAAACAAAAACCGAAAGCGAACTGAAATTTTTTGGGTTTTGAAAGAGTAAAAACCGAACCATCGGTTTCTAGTTTGGATCGGTTTTTTGGGTTCGGTTTTCGGTTTGGTTTGGGTTTTTATGGTTTTTTCTGATCACCCCTATGATCCATGGTGAATCGTCATTACTATACCTCGCGGTGAACTGTAGCTGGACAACCTTACATAATTACATGGAAATTTCTAGTTTCAATTCCGATGTCCATATCAGCACCTCCTTCCACTCTTAACATCTATCTCTTATTAGGTGTAGCAATTATCACTACAAGAAATAGGAGAACAGGTGACGGAATTTTCTCCAGCGAAAGCTCACTAAACGACAAAAATTGATCCTACGTGGCACCAATTCTCGTTGAAAATTTAGACCAAATATTCTGACCTTTTCCCCGGCGACATGTCGCCGGGGATAATGCCGTTATATTTTAGCCAAAATTTTCTACCAAAAACGTGGCGGGATTTTTTCCCGCTTATGTTTCCCCAGCGACACGTCGCTGGGGATTCATTTGTTTATTAAATTTTTTTTTTACTAGTGTTAATTACTAAATGGCGTGACGTGTACACTATTTTCCCCAGCGACATGTCGCTGTGGATTCTTTTGTTTATTAAAAAAACATTATTAGTGTTAATTACGTTTTAGGAGTGACGTGTACACAATTTTCCCCAGCGATATGTCGCTGGGGATTCATTTTGGGCTTCCAATTTGCGCAATTAGGCTTCTGGTTGGGGCTTTCATATTAAGAAATTGGGCTTCGTTTTTTTTTGGACAGTTACCCCGGCGACATGTCGCCGGGGATACATTTTGACTTTGTTGACTTTTTATTAAACTTTATTTTTTTGGTTTGTTTCGGTCCGATATTCCGTATATTTTAACAAAAAATATATATATATACGTTTTTAAGGTGATATCGTTATACATAAACACATTTATATCATAAAAGTTTAAACAAAGTCTTCACATACAATAAAAAAAACATACGAATTACATTGCAAATGACAAACTACTCGAAAACATACGAATTACATTGAAAATGACAAACTAGCTACTCCAAATCAAGTTTTTCCATTTCATTGAGAACTTCGTGAAATAGTGCAGCCGAATTAACTGTATGTTGTTCCGGATGCATATGCATTTCCATTGTTGCCTTGAGTACACTTATCTTTCCACGCAAGTGCTTGCAGTTTGAGCACTCTCTATTTCTTGAAGATCCTTGAGAATAGCTTGGAGGCGTTGAAGGTCCTGAAGAATAGCTTGGAGGTGTTGAATGTCCTGCACAGTAACTTGGAGGTGTTGAATGTCCTGCAGAGTAACTTGGAGCTCCAGGAGAACTCATCAATTCACGAAGTCGTGTCTCTTTCCATAAAAAAAATCCACATCCAAAATGTTTCGGAGGCTGTTAAATAGTAAAGAAATCAATTCTTTTAACAACTAACCAGAATATTTATATATTACACAAATAAAAAACATGTGATTATTCACCTTTGATTTTGGACATGCATAGTATAGTTTACCGTAACTCTCAGGTTTATACGATTGTCGGAGAACTACATCTCCTTCTGCACACCTACACGCAAAAGCTTCATGTGGCACCATGTAAACCATCTTTTTGTGGTTGTGATGTTAAGAGTGTGTGATATGTTTGTGGTTGTGATAGTATCTGCTTTTATGGTATAAAAGATTATTTGGCGGGGGTATTTGGCGGGAGTATTTGGCGGGAGTTTTTGTGGTTGTGAACCTCTAATGTACAACCATAACATATCGACTCGTCCGTTGAACGTCTAATGTATAACCATACCATATCGACTCGACGTCTAATGTATAACCCTAACATATCGACTCGTCCGTTGAACGTCTAACGTATAACCCTAACATCTCGACTCATCGTGAACGTCATAATGTTATCCTTTATACCCGCATACACTTGTGTTTTCTTTATATTTTTTGCTTTTCAAAATTAGAATAACCATAACTATATCGCTCTTCCTGTTGAACTCCGTCTAATGTAGAACCATACCATATCGATCTGTCCGTTGAACGTCTAATGTATAAACCCTAACATCTCGAACTCGTCCGTGTACGTCTATAATATACCATCCCAATCGAGCCTCGTCGTTTGACGTCTAATGTACAAACCTACCATATCGGACTCGTCGTTTGAACGTCCTAAATGTACAACCTACCATATCGCTCGTCGACTTGAACGTTCTAACGTATAACCCTAACATCTCGACTCATCCGTTGAACGTCTAATGTATAACATAACATATCGATCTTTCGTTTGAAGTACTAATGTCATAACCATATCATATCGACTGTATGTTTGATCTGTTAATGTTACAACCATACATATCGACTCGTCGTCTTGAAGTCTAAGTATAAACCCCTAACATCTTGACTCATCCGTTGAACGTACTTATGTATAACCCATACCTTGCCGACTCTTTGTTGTTGAACGTCTAATGTATAACCCTAACATATCGACTCGTCCGTTGAACGTCTAATGTATAACCATACCATATCGACTCTTCCGTTGAACGTCTAATGTATAACCCTAACATATCGACTCGTCCGTTGAACGTCGAATGTATAACCCTAACATCTCGACTCATCCGTTGTAAACCGTACTATTTATAACTTAACATATCGACTCCGTCCGTTGAACGTTTAATGTACAACATACCTTATCGACTGTTCGTTGAACGTCTAATGTACAACCATACCATATCGACTCGTCCGTTGAACGTCTAATGTACAACCATACCATATCGACTCTTCCGTTGAACGTCTAATGTATAACCATACCATATCGACTTGTCTGTTGAACGTCTAATGTATAACCATACCATATCGACTCTTCCGTTGAACGTCTAATGTATAACCTTAACATATCGACTCGTCCGTTGAACCAAAGAACCGGACCGACCCGGCCGAAACGAACCAATTTATATTTTTTATAAAAACTTATATATTTTATAAAAATATTATTATATATTTTATATAAAATTATATACGAAACGAAGAACCGGACCGACCCGGCCGAAACGAACCAATTTAATTTTTTTATAAAAAGTTATATAAATAACAAAAAAACAAGTTATTTTTTTTATTTTTGATGATTCCCCGGCGACATGTGGCCGGGGATAAGTAATTATAAAAAATCATTTCGAATTATAATTAATATACGAACCGAGGAAACCGGACCGTACCGGCCGAACGACCCAATTTATATTTTTTTATAAAAACGAGGAACCGGACCGACCCGGCCGAAACGAACCAATTTATATTTTTTATAAAAAGGTATATATTTTATAAAAATATTATTATATATTTTATAAAAAAATTCTATAAATAACAAAAAAAAAAGTTATATTTTAAGGTTTCCCCGGCGACATGTCGCCGGGGATAATAACCCACCAAAATTTTCGTTACCCCGCCAAATACGCTAAACGACAAAAATAAATGTTTCCCCAGCGACATGTCGCTGGGGATTGTCGCCGGGGAAAACAATTATTGATAAAGTAGATCTGTTGCATCTTTACAGTATAACAAAAACGAAAAAAATTTACATCTTCTTCTTGGCGATTTTTGCAGCGCCCCACCTCCACAAAATCTACCATCACAAACAATTCGAGCACCACCACCACCTCCATCACCACCACCACCTCCTTCACCACCCCCACCGGCGGTTACACGAGCACACGAGCACCTCCTCCTCCTCTAAACCATAATTCTTTTCTTTACCCTCTAAATGATAATTCTATATCTTCTTTTTCTAACCCTCTAATTATTGGTGGTGCGTGATAAGTTTTGTTTTTGGTTCGACGTCACAGGTGGTTTGGTTGTATATATTTTTTTAATTTTGTTAATTATAATATGATTTGGTTAAACAAGATTATTATCTTTGTAAGAAGTTGTTAATTATAAAATTTTGTTAAGTAAATTTTTTTTTGGTTTTGGCAGTTTGTACCCGACGGCAGCCAAGAAAGTGAACGAGCCGAGTTGACAGCCGAGCGACAACGAGCCGAATCCACATCCAAGGTATGTTATAATTTTTTTTTCTCATTTTGGTATCCCGGGTGACATGTCGCCGGGGAATGTGTCGCCGGGGAATGTTTATTGTTTAAATATTGTTAGTTTATAGTTATTATTAGGGGTGGCAATTTTTGACCCGACACGAAACCCGACCTGAAACCGACACGAAAATTAACAGGTTCGGGTTGAGTCTAAATATACGTGGCTCGGGTTTGGGTCGACATATCTAACCCGTTTATTAAACAGGTCAGGTTCGGGTTGTGAATAAATTAAGCGGGTCGACCCGCCAACCCGTTTAAGATTTTTTCTTAAATATTAAATTCTTTATATTTTCTTGTACGGGTTCAATGGTTTAAACGGGTCGACCCACAAACCCATTTAACGTGTTTGACCCGTGTAATGTGTCAGATTTTATATATAAAACGGGTTAAATGAGTCAACTCGAAAACCGTTTAACTTATTCAAACCGTGTAACCTATTTAACCCGTCAACCCAAGTGTATATACGGGTCAAACGGCTCAGGTTCGGGTTATGTGTAAACAAGGTTAGGGTTGACATAACTGACCCGATTATTTAAATAGGTCAGGTTCGGGTTGAGGTTTTCTGACCCGCCTCAACCCAAACCCGCCAACCCGAACCCGACTCGAATTGCCACCCCTAGGTCTAACTCTTAATACATCTTAATTGGAGGACTCATTAAAACTAGAGTCTCCCCAATAAGTGGCTAGGTAAGACCCTCATATATTATCACTTAATTTAGTGAACACCCCTAACCATAATTTGTAAATATGATCGAAAAAAAGTACTACAACTTTAACAAGATTAAATACGGTTAGGAATTCGAACCTTGGTTGTACGAAGTCACAGAAACAATCTGAAAATCGTCGAGAAAGAGAGCAGATTTTGATGGTCGGTTTAGTTTGTTCCAAATAAACAAAATTTATAAGAAGAATAATATAAGGCCTATAAAACAGAATGTTTAAATTAATGTAAAAATATTTAGTAAAACTTGGTCATCAAGTCACCGCCTTAATGATTTGACAATCCTTACGTCACTTACAGAAAATAAATAATTGCTCTAAGAGTAAATTACATAAATGGTATTTATTGTTTGACGAAAATTATATTTATCCTTCCTGATAGTTTAACGCTATACATTTGATCTTTATTTTTGGAAAAAAAAACATTGATAGTCCTTCATTTAAATCTTTTATTTATATAATAAAAGAATTACATCATTTCGGAGTTTTTTTATCAGATTAAATCTTATGTGAAAATAAATTAGACCAATCAGAATGCTTGATTTTGCCACGTAGGCAAAATCGTGCGATCTGATTGGTCAATAAAAAGTCAAAATTGAATCAATTTGGTCAAAATTGAAAAAAATTGGTGGAGAAAAAAAACACATAAAAATATATGTGTCAAATTTGTGAAAACAAAAACTTGAAAAAAGGGGAGATAATTAATAAAACTTTAGTAGTTTAATTTTAAATAAATTATATGAAGTTAAAAGTGTAAATTTATAAATTTACAAGTTTTATTATAACTTTAAAAAATAAACAAATAACCCCTTAAACTTTAAACCTCTAGACTTTATATTTTAAAATACAACAAACGTAAACAATTTCTTACTTCCAAACAAAGATTTAACATTATCTAATCACATCTCAAATCTACCCGAAGAGTTTTTGGTAGATTTTTCATTGTCGGCCTGAAATCATGTTGTACAACAGAAGCACATCGAAGGTTCATTTAACCCGACTCCGGGCTACCTAAAAGGGTTGTTTCGCTGGGATTAGTTGGCTCACAATGTCGAGTCAAAAAACAGGTAAATCAAAAGAAAAAAAATTAGTAATCATCCTCAAATTCATATACTACGTAATATATAAAAGATTTAATGAATCTATTATCTTCATATATTTCGATAATACTCTATAACATAACTTATAAAACAGAAAAAATATATATATGTAGTTTAAAAAAACATAATGTCTAAGCCTCGTGCGTGCACGGATATTAAAACTAGTTATTAGGGACGGTAGATGCAATTTTTGCCAAACCATAAAGATTATCGGTGTTACGATGAAATTATTATTTGCAAAGATAAGAACTAAAAATATAACTTTAAACTATCAGGGACGACTGATAGCAAACCATAAGAACCATTTATATATATAATTAACTTTTGGTCTGATGAGGAGTCATAAAATAACCTTTTTTAGGTTTTTTTCTAAAAAGTTGACACTGAAGAAATCAACAAGCTTCTAAATTATTTTATCAAGTAAAAAACCTTTATCAAAGAAAAAAAAAACCAAAACAAGCTTTCAAATAATTTTACCTGTTAAAAAACCTTTTATAAAAAAGATTAAAAGAAAAAAAAAGCTTCCAAATTATAGTTTCAGTTTTTAACCATAGTGCCTATTTCAAGGTTATAAATAGCGTGAGGCGTGGCGTGGCGGTATGGCCAAGCCTCACGCATTTGCGAGCCATGACGAGTCATGGCGTTTTTAAGGCGTGACTTAATGCGGCACAAAATATGAAAATATTTATAAATTTATATATTTATATCATATTACAAATATATTGAGTTTACAAAAAGTGTCATACATAAGGAATAAAGTAAAGAAACTATCAATCTTTTTCATTTATATATAAAAATACGATTTTTATCGAAATTGAATTCAAAAAAGCCTCCACACATCATGTTTTATCGCGTCTTTTCATGTTTTTTCACTCATCATCTCACGTCAAGCCTTAAGCCCAAACCTTGGTCTATTGCGTGGCGTGGAGGTCACGCCTCACGCCTTTGCGGCGCCATGACGCGCCTTTTCGAACCATGGCTTATTTCCCTATTGTTATTCATATCATGGAGGCCCAATTCTTTATTAGACAACCCACTATCACCTCAATCATTGATGGTTAAGCTACTTATTCCGATGTATGAAGAGTATTCATAGAATGCAGCTTTGACCAAAATTTAATCGTGATTTTGCTATAAATTGACGACGTACTTACCTTCAGGTAATAACTTTTTGTAACACGTAAAAGTACTATTTTCCATAATAAACGTACAATAGACGAGTAAATTTTCAAATGTCTCGTACGTGTATTGATGACGTATAATATGGACACCAAACTTATTGGGCTTAGTTCATAATATACGCATATGGGCTCAGGCCCAATACAACGAATTGCCGGACTAATAAGCCTGACAAGGGTCACGCTTTGGATATTCTAAAAACGCACGTGAGTATCTCTAAAGCCGCACCCGTTGCATTTCCGCGGGCAAACGCTGACCGCGGAAGGATACTCACGTCCGCAGACACGATTACGCATGGACCCTTGCCCGACAAGGGACCCACTCCGGCCACTAACAGTCACAAGTGAAACACTAGGAAACCCTAGTATTGGGCTTGCCTATAAATAGGGGTCATTTCTCACCCCAAAGGGAGTACATTTTGTCCTATCATTAGCACACACACATACTCTGACATTCTCTGACAAACATGTATATGTTCCTGACGAAGATGATGATATTATTGGTGATGAAGACGCCCTTCCTTATGATTTAGCAGATTTTGATATTGAAGACCTCGTCAATGTTGATGATGATGGTGTTGAGAAAGTTTATTCTAGTGAAGAAGAAGATTGTATTTGAAGTTGTATCTGCAAAATACATTTATATTTGAATGAATGAATGAAATTGTTGTGGATTGTTTAAATGTGTATATTTATTTGGAAAGTTTAAATGTGTATGTTTAAATGTGAAATTGTTGTGGATTGTTCATGAATTTCTATGTTAGTGCTATGACTTGTACAGATATGTTCAGCAATGTCGCACTGTCTCACAGAGGGCACGGTGGTGGTGATGATCGTCCTCCCCTATCAATGTGTACCACCGGTTGGCGGGGGCTGCTTTTGCTAACAAGTTAAGAATTTCTGGATTTATTTGTATACAAGCATAAATTGATACATATATTGGAACTTGCTTGCTTGAATTATTATGACTATTCACTACTTGTTTTTGCAGGCAAAGGTAAACGAAAAGCCCAATTTTGGGCGGCAGGGGAGCGGCAGGCTGAATACTCACGACAAGACCACGAAAACCTTTCACTAAAGGAGATCGCGGAAGCTAAAGGCCCCGTCCCGATCAGTTTTGATGTGGGTGACAAACACACCCTAAACCCTCTCGGTCCCCATGCGGCTCACTGGTCTAACTACGTCGGGGAGGTCATTAGGAGTGTGTCGTTGTACTACCCTTCTTGGGAGAAGGTCCCGAAGGAGCGGAAGGCGGCGATCATTTTCAGATATTGGGGTCAGTTATCCTTTTATGTTTATTTCATTATCGTGTTTATTTATTTAATTGTGTATATTTATCTAAATTCGTTTATTTATTTATATCATATAAATAAATAAACAAATTTAAATAAATATATAAATTATATCTCTAACTCTGTTTTCGTTTTGTTGTATATGATTGCAGACCATGTTTGACCTCAGGCCGCACATGGATTCCTCCCGCTGGACAGAGATCTACGAAGGCATCAACCAGCACTTGCAAAAAGCCTACAATACCAACAAGGCTTCTTTCAAGGCCAGGCATTGGAAGGCAGACCCCACCACCGGGACTTACGATGTGGATGCGATCAAGCGGGCACGTCCCGAGGAGATTATAGCGGCTGAGTGGGATAAGTACATTAAGTTTTGGAATGATCCCAAGAACCTTGTCGAGCGCTAAATTGGCTAAACCGGCAAAGAGCGTCGTCATAATCTCGACAGGGAATTCCCGTTCGCTGGGATCGCTTCGAGATGAGATGGTAATAAACATTATAATTATTTTACATACATATATACATATATATCTGATTATACGCTTTGGTGTGTTGTGATTTGTCGTTTTTAATTAGTTTCATCTTATATGCGTGTGTATGTACAGAGGCAGGCCTCAGACAATCAGGAGTACCCTTCACTCATTGACACCTTCTGGCGAACACACACTGTTGATGGGGTATTCCCTAAGGATGAGGACCGCCGCATATATGTAAGTTTTGTTTCAAAACACACTTTAATGAATTATCGAGAAATAATGTAGCAACCTGACTAATATATTTACTATCTTGTGTTTTTGTCACTACATAGGAGGATATGAAAAGGCTTGAGGCTACGGGTGAGTACACGGAGGATGAGATCAATGCATTGGTAAGAGGGGGTAAGCTTCATGGGCACATTCCCAGTGTGGGTCGGGTATTGCCATCACAGGCCACATCCAGGCCAAGTATGTCAGCCCCCGTTGATAAGTCGCTCAAGAGCATGCATAGAAAGGTAGACTTTATGATGAGTCTTTTCAGAAGCGACAACAAGTACGCGGATATGTTTAAGGAGTTTGAGTCGGGCGGTGCTAGCGGGAGTGGCGGGTGTGGTGATGACGAGGAGAGTGGCGATGATGAGGATGACGACGGCGAGAGGTAGTTGTGTTATATATTATTAGTATGCTACATTGGTACTTTAGGTTCATGACATTTAAACACTTGTTTCCCTATCCTATTATGTTAAATATTGACTTGTATAGCCTCGTTTATGACTAGGAAGCCCCATTTTGTAGACTTATTCGGATTTTAGACGATTTAGCTTTATTATCTTTTGGTTTTGGTACAAGTTGTGATGTATTTGTATTGCGTTGATCCGTTTACTTTGTATTTGTGTTTTGGTACAAGTTGTGGTGAGTCTATACAGGTTTTGGTACATGTTTGTTATTTGGTAGATTTTTTCCGGAAAAATTCCGGAAAAAAATCTGGAAAACGCCTGCTGTGCAGGCTGTATTAAAAAAAATGCAGACTTTTCCCCAGCGACAAGTCGCTAGGGAAACTCGAAATTAATTAATTTTTTTTAAATGTATCCCCATTGACTTGTCGCTGGAGAAACTCGAAATTAATTTTTTTTAAATTTATCCCCAGCGACTTGTCGCTGGGGAAACTCGAAATTAATTTTTTTTTTAAATGTATCCCCAGCGACTTGTCGCTGGGGAAACTTAAAACTAATTTTTTTTAAAAATTATCCCCAGCGACTTGTTGCTAGGGAAACTTTGGTCTAAATATTTTTTAGAAGTATCCCCAGCGACATGTCGCTGGGGAAAATACTTCTTTAAATATTTTAAACACTTTCCCCAGCGACATGTCGCTGGGGATACTCCATAATTAAGTTAAGTCTTAATTTAACCCAAAGAATCCCCAGCGACATGTCGCTGGGGAAAGGTTTGCCACCGTGGCACAAATTGCTTGACTGAAAAACGTGTGGGACCCACGTCTTCGCTGGGGATTATCGCTGGGGATTGTATCCCTGACGAGTATTCCCCAGCGACCATTCCCCAGCGACATGTCGCTGGGGATACGTTTCCCCAGCGACATGTCGCTGGGGAAAACCCCGAAATGTCGCTGGGGAAAACCCCGATTGTTGTATTCAACCACACTAGAGAGTAGTAGATAGAAAACTAGTGAAAGAAATTGTTGTTATCATAAGAGTGTATAACGTGTTCAAATTAAAGTATCTTATTTCTCACACAGTATTAAGATCAATTAGGCCATCTTTTTAAGCTAGAAGCCCGAGAGCTTAAAAATACAACGAAATAAACTATATATATCATCTCAGTGTGGACTAATTATCTTGTTCAATGGTGGAGTGGCATTAGGCCGTATCTCGTTTCGTATCATGTCATACAGTAATCCCCTTATTCGAGTAAAACCCAACTATTTTAGTTTCATGATTCGTTTCATCTGTGTTTCTTTCAAACGTGAGTTTTGAAGGAAAAAAAGGCAACACGTTACCAAATACTATCTAATGGAATAAAGTATGTCACATAAACTGATAAAAGTGATAATTCACAAAGCCAACATCACGTACTAACAGAAACACATATAAACTTTTGATAAAATATCAAAACATGCATGCATAAACAATATTTAGGAACACACTGGTCGAATTAGCATCAATTGGTGTTAGTTGCTAATTCGACAGGTGTTAATTTTAAAATGCAACGAAATTACTTAGTCGTTGCTAAATTAGTAACAAATACTTATGATCATTGTAGAAATACCAACTAATTTGCTAAAAAAATTGCAATTTTGTTAACAATTTCCTTGCTAAAATCATATATGCTAAATGCACAATTTAAAAACGATTTTTCTATTGTTGTTAAAATAATATAGTTGCTAATAACATTTTCTCTACTAGTGATAGGCATTGTAAAGTTACTATTTATATTTTCATGAAGTTAAAGTAACCAAAGTATATTTGACTTTCATTAAAGATGAATTAGTATATGCTTAAAGTAACCAAAGTATATTATTGTAATACGTTTGTTTTAATTTTCAAACAAGCTTTTAGATCAAAGGCATTCTAAAAGTAATTGCTAGGTACTTAATAGTGTACTGGCAGGGTATATGCGTTTTGTGGCAACGGGTATGACGATTGACTAGAGAAATAGATCTCGTTTTACCCATTTGTATCGGTTCGACGGGTCCTTTTTAGTTCGTTTTCGGACAGCTTTTATTAGCTAGCCGAAACGGTGGCGACTTAGGTTCCCAGTTGAGCCCGTTGGTCCGATCCGGTTTTCAAAACTATATGTACCATCAATTTGTTAGCATATAATTGTATAAAGTTTTGTGTATTTTATTAATTTGTATAATGTGATAACATATACTGTTTCTTTTTAGGAGTGTTTTAAAAATAACATTAACAAGTGTGTTTAATTAGTTTATACTTTGGATTATATTGTAGCTTGTTTAGATCGTATATTGTGAAAATATCGTTGTACTTTTGAGCATTGAGATGTTTTTATTGGTTGTATTGAATTAGGTTTGTATCTTTTTAATTGGTTGTACAATGTGGATATATCATTGTACCTTTAAATAGTTGGGTATTTTAATAAGCGTATTAATTATGTATTAAAAAGTTGTAGTATATAGTTGCTTTTCTATGGTAGTAAAATGTATGGATATGATTGTACATTTATGTAATGTGGTATTTTAATAAGAATTATTAATTATGAGTATTAATTATGTTTGTAAATTGTCAAGTTTTAATTAATAATGTTTGTATTAATTAGTTGTAACTTGAAAATTTAAACTTTCTATTTTTAGAATGCAAAGATGTTTAATATATAGTATAAATATAGATATAGATTACAATATAGGAGTTAAAGACCAGAGCTACAGTAATAACAGAGTACTTAATAATTCCTAGACTCAAATAGACACGATTTCTTTTAATAAATATGATATTGTTTTTTTATTTATTTTCCATGCTTATAATAATATTTACTTTAAAAGAGTCGACCAACTTTTTTGGTCTATATAATAGAATTATCATCATATATGTTCATGCAGTCATATACTCATTCAACACAACTATGAAGACACTTAACTTTTTGTTCCTTGGGCTTATTCTCACAACTAATGCATCTCCAATAGCAAAAACTCCTACAGGTAGCGCAAAAAAGCAGTGTTTCGTTGGTCATTGGACCGTTTATATCTTTAATTTGATGGATGACCCATTCACCATTCATGTTAAATCAGGTGATGATGATCTGGGAAACCATACACTTGGAGTGTACACAAATTATAACTGGAGTTTCTGCGAAAGCGTTTGGTTAAATACTATGTTCCCCCCCTGGCTGAAAAAAATATCTTCCTCAAAGGGGGAAGAAATGGCACTTGGCATGTGTTTGAACATGAAGTGGGTCTTAATTATGGCTCGGCATCATATCTTAGTTATGAACGAAGATTGGTTTGGTTAGTTGATGATGATGGAATTTATGTTGGAAAAAAACTTCCTCCATTTGGAGATGATAAATTTACCAAATTATATCATTGGCCATGAGCGATGTAATTGATTATATTTTTATAACATGCATTATGTATTGTGTTTGAAATTTTAAAAATGACAAATTTAATACTTTTTCCAGTTATTTAATTTTTGAGACATACATGGAATACTACGTATGACATATACTAGTGTGTTACTAAAACGCCAAATATCTTGAGAGTACACTACTACACTGTGTGGGTGGTTATACGCCACGGCTTATAGGCGTAATAACTGGTGTCAATGGCGCCGCTACATGCATACCTGACCTCGCGTCATAGGTGCAACCTCCAAGCCCATAACTGGTGTTATCGATTATTTTATTTTAATTTTTGGTTTTTTATTGAACGTAAAGTGAAGTGCTTATGCGTGTCTTTTTTTTATACTCCCTCCGTCCCAAAAAGAGTGTCCACAAACAAAAATTGGACAAATTATGATTTGCGTAATTAATACTAGTTTTGATTGATAAAAAGTCATTCTTACCCTCATAGTTAAATATAGAATTTAGGAATGAGTAATTAATCCATGTTTTGATTATAAGGGTAAAGTAGGAAAACAAGTCATTATTACTATCCAAAAATAAAAACTGAACACTTTTTTGGGACAAACATAAATAGTAAGGTGTACGCTTTTTTTTGGGACAGAGGGAGTATTATAGGAATGTTATTAAAGACAGTTTATTTCTTTTTTAACGTTATAGGATTGTTATAGGCCAAAAGTTGACCTGACGGGTGCTGCCGGTATCCATGACTCTAAGACCAAAGAAATTCTCGAAGCTGGACCCAATATTTGCAAGAACACAAACAATAACTAGACACGTTCAACTATAAACTTTTCATTTAGTCCATTCAGTGGATAAACACGTTAGGAGAGTGGACTCTATTATCGTTGATGGCTTGAAGAGAAGGGGTAGACCAAAGCTCAAGTGGAGGGAGATCGATGTGAAGAAGCTTCTATTGTGTGAAGACATGACCTTTGATAGAAACTTGTGGAGAACGAGAATTAGGGTAGCTCAGTAGAGCGCATAGATATTGTGTCGCATTACATATACTTTTCTTTTGCGCGTAGGTCCATCATGCCTTTTAGGAGTTCATCCCTGTAGAATTTCTTGCTTTTCTGCTTTTGTAGCTTATGTTTATGCTTTTAGCTTTTCTCCCTATATGTGTCGGATGTTTTTATCTCTTTGTTGGCTTTATGGCTTTTATGCTTGTTTTATTTTTAATCTCGTATCCGCTTTGGCAATTATGCTTTTATGTGTTTGTTTTCCTCTATCTTCTTATACGTGACTTTTTTATATATGTTATTTATGTGCCCGTGGTGCCTTTTTTCCTTATTTATGCGTGCATGCTCCCTTATTTATATGTCGATATGCGCTTATGTTTATGTTTGCTTGTATGTTTTTTTCTATATGATTATATGTTTTTTGTTTAAATGCTTTCTATTATGTCATTGTCTCTTCTATCCTTACGCATATCACACATAAAGTCTTTTTGTTGCACACACACTTGTTGGAGGCCTTCCAACTAACCAAAAACATCTTCTCTGTTTGTACAACAATACTTTTCATTTGTATCAACATTGGACACATTAAAGAAAGTGTGCAGTCCTTGAATTCGAGTAAAAAAGAGGATAGAGATCCTCTAAAGTTAAACTTGAACATGATAGGTCATGTTGATGTTTTGTTAGGAGGGGAGAAATGTGGACCCTTTAATTAATCTGTCACTTTTATTCTAATAAAATTCAAAAACTCACTCAAAATAACACTAACATGACCTATCATGTTCAAGTTAAACTGTAGAGGATCTTTGTCCTAAAAAAATGGGCATAGAACCAAGTCCTTGATAGAAAGTTCTTGTAAAATCCCAAATTTTTGTTAACATTCGATGCAAGTGTATGGCTTCTAAGATCATAGTCGGCTGATTGTACATGAATGGTGATAGGATCATTAATTTCGTTGTAGATAAAAACTTGCCAATAAGTCCTACAAACCTTGATTGTTGTTTGATTAGCTATTGGAGATGCGTGTGTTGTTGTGATAACAAGGTATAAGAACAATAACATTAAGCTATTCACTAGCATTTTGAATGAGTATGAGACAATGAATCTATGAACATACACTACTACTGTTATAGACCGGACCAAAGAAAAAGGGTTAATTTATCACAAATGTTTATTACGAGGAGCGTGTGCCCGCGCTTCGCGGCGGGGGTAATAATAGTATCTATTTAGTGAAAGGACTAAAATATAAAACAAATTAGTGTATATTTAGTTGAAGGAGTAAAATATAAAATAAGGTAACTGATTGTGCAAATATATAGGATCGAAGAGTTCTTGGGATGCTTGAGGGAATGCCAAGTCTTGGATAACCTGTGACAACATAAATAGAAATACTACGTTAAGTGAAGCGTAGGGGGTGTCCCTGCGAATCACCTCCAGCGTGAGAGTAAGTATGTGCTTTTATGATGTAAAGTAAGTATGTAAGTATATATGAGTGTGTGAAAGTCTTAGTCATACCTGTAGAGCTTGCCATCTATTTATATGTGTAGAAATAAAATGGGACGAGGCCTAGCACAAAAACCGGTGATCATGGGGGTGTCCTACGTTTTGAGGGGTGATTGCAGGAACTGTATACTACGTTCTCTACCTTGGCGGGAAAGCTTAGGTGGAGAGGGAGATCATGGGTGTTTGACTTAAACAAGTCTGACCTCTGCCCTAGTTTCGTCGAAGGCCTTACCGCGAAGGGTTTGGGACCTTCGCGTGGCGGATTCCCATACTGGTAACCATCTCGAAGACAGTTTTACGCCACTCGAAACTATTTGAAGGTTTTAAAGTACAATTGGGAGAAGATCCTATTCGAGCTCGAAGAGGAGGCCTCCGAGCCAGAGAGGAGGGTACATCATCAAGCCCCCCAGTCTAATGTAATGTATGCATCTATGGGTTTATTGCGTTCGACTCATCAAATGTAGTCCAAATCGCAGGCCATGTCGAAGGCCCGAGCAGGCGTGCTGCATGCATTGAATTATAAGTCCACTTGTCATGGAGTTAGTTGAGTCTTGAAATGAAGATTACTCAACAGTCTTCCTGGGTAATCGTGAATGTCTTATCCCACTTTTTCCTCTAGTTTGAAATCCGGATGACCCCTGATGCTTTACACGTGGACGGTCGTAAAGGTGTTGAGAGTTACCTATAAATATTTTGCCATAAACTCCTCTTTTCCTTTTACTGTCGTCATCATCTTCTTTTCTACTTTCTTCGAACTGATATTCATCTATCTCTGAGGTAAGATAATAATCACCATCTTTTTAATTATGAGTGCGAAAGATTCCATAACCACTCAAACTTGTGAACTTTTAAAGGAGGAGTTCAATGATTTTCTCACCCTCTACCCTATTCCTTCTTAATATCGTGTTATTCTATCTAAATCCAATCAGACCGTTTTTGATGCTTCACCTGGGTATGTCGGGCTGTACACCCATTCATTCTCTCTTGCAAATCTTAGGCTTCCCCTTACTGAGTTCTTCTGTGAAGTTCTTGAATATTTTCAGGTTCATATATCTAGGCTTAACCCTTTTGGTTGTGCCAAGCTCACCACTTTTGTTGTCATGTGCAAGGCTTATGGTTGTGAGCCCTCTGTCGACCTCTTCCGAGGGTTCTTCAATTTGTGTCGAGCTGTAAATGGTTGACTTTTACCAAAAGGTC
Source organism: Tanacetum coccineum (assembly GCA_026074375.1). Taxonomy (NCBI): domain Eukaryota; kingdom Viridiplantae; phylum Streptophyta; class Magnoliopsida; order Asterales; family Asteraceae; genus Tanacetum; species Tanacetum coccineum. Next base: position 37,755 of record BQNB010020724.1, on the reverse strand, counting down.
TGAAAAACATGTTCCCAATCTTCTCCTTAAGGTCATTACTCGTATCGAGGGTTGGCATGAGCGGTTTTTCTATGTTTAAGACTCCATTATCCCTGCATAGTATTCACAACTTCTTTCTGAGCAAAACAAACTAGATTCAAAATCCTTCAAAGATCCCCCAAATATTGAAGAGAATCCTATGTTTCAGCGTCTTGGTCGATATCCTACGAGTGTTCATGTTTTTCCCGATCCTCTTCTTTTCTTGGCTGGCCTCAAACCTTCGTGGGAATATGCTTAGCAACAACATGCGATCATGGCGGGAGGCAAGGGTTTCTTTTTTCATTTTCCTTTTTCACTGATACATGATTTACTTTTTATTCTTGCATAAATGGCTATCAGGAACTTTATCTATACCGAAGATGATGAGGATTTATCGTTTTTGCTCAAGGAACCTTCCCCGGGCTTCGGCACTGGTTCCCTATCTGTTTTAGTAAAACAGAGCCTTTGAAATCCAACGAAGAGCTTGTGATCTAGCCTACAAAGGTTACGGCAGATTCTATGGAAAGCCCAAAGCCTAAATTGTTTGTTGTTCACCCTGGAAGTGTAGTTGCTCGGATAAAGGATAGGAAGTGTAAGACTAGAGGAGGATCACCTAGGCCTCCTGTCAAGAGAAAACTTGCTCCTGGGTCTTCAACCTCTCGTGCTACCCGTGCCAAGACTTCTTTTTCTAAGGATGATGTTCCCTACTTGACAGTGTCTGATGATGACGAATGTAGATTTTCATTCTTTAACTTGCTCTGTATTGTCTTTGCATCATGGCTTCACCAATATGTTTGTCTTCTTTCTTTTTTAGGCCTCTCTGATGTCCTTGAGCTTAAAGATGCTACTGCCTTCCACCTCAAAGTTTCTGCTATTACTCCTCCAGCATGGAAGAAATCATCTAAACAACCACATAGATGTAGATTGTTGGATCTTCATAGCTGATGTTAATGCGAGATAAGCTATAAGTTTTGACAATGCTATTACATGATTGTCCCATAAGCTATTTGTTAGTTATTATAAGCCTAAGAGCGAGGAGAAGATCGAGAGAGCGCATGAAGGACAGGGATGAGCTAAGGAGGAAAGTGTGAAGGAGTTGTGCCTAAATATGAGGCTGCTATGACTGAGTTTAAGAAGAACCCCACTATAGTGGCCTTCCAGGAGAAGATATCTACTCTCTCTATATAAATCAAAGAGCATAAGGCGAGTCTTAACAGAATGATGCTAGAGAGTCAGAAGTGGGTAGTCTATCAATAGAGCCTTTCAACTTTAGAGTCGAAGGTTACTTCTCTAGAGGTTGAAAATGCAAGGTTGGAGGCTGTGAAGTGGCCCCCGAAGAGGTGTATGACTTAAACATGATAGGAGAGAGGGGTATTGAAAAGTCGTTACATATGCTGCGATGAAGCTTGTACATAGTGATGACATGGGTAGCCTTGTTGGAAGGCTTGTGTCCTCCGCTATCTTGTATGGGAGGTGTAGGGCTTACGAGCAAGTTGCTGATATGAAGGAGCCTTTCGACTTGTCGAAGGTGAAGGGTTATCATTCTTCTTACAAGATGGAACATACTCAGGCCAGCAACAATCTTGACACCGCTACTTTCCCTTAGTTGGATGAGTTTATGGCAGATCCCTCAGCTCCTATTAAAACTTTATTGTTGAAGAAGCCTTCATCTCTTCAAAGACCTGCTCCTTCAAAGACTCAAGTCCCTTTTCCTTTTTCTTAGAGAGCTACTCCATCCTCGGTTCCAGTCTCCAACCCGATGTCTCCTCCTGCAGATGTTTCTATTGTAAAGCCCCAATCCTCTCAACTTCAATGAAGGTCACCATGTTGGTGTTAATTAAGTCTTAAGGTTGGCATGTACCCTTTGAACAATTTTTTATGATCCAGGCTTCGGCCTTTAGACAATTTACATTTTGACAATGGTTTATGTTGGCCATTATATGAACAATTTATGTCAACCTTTAAGGTTGACTTCGGATAGTATCCTCCCCCTGGGGAGTTAAATATAGGGACGCAGTCCTAATTTTGTCTATGATATCCCTTGTTTCTCTTGCCATGACTTTGGGGGACTTTAGTCTGACCCCTTTTATCATTTATAAGTAAAATTTTGCGCTTTATGAAGCGAAGGCTCAAGTGTGGCCTTAAGTTGTCAAATATGCAGGCGAATATATTATGCCAACCCTGAAGGTAGGCTTCCATGGGGAACATAGTCTCCAATCATGTTTGAGGATATGGAGGACTTTGAGTCTGACTCCTTTATGCGCTTCATCAAGCGGAGGCTCATGCGTGGCCTTAAATCTTTAACTTATTTGTCAATTTTCAAATGAAGGGTTGCGACCCGCTTCATTACGTCCACAAGGCTAAAAGAAGCAATGAGGAAAGTTAACGTAAATTTTATGGATGTTTATTTTTATTAGGGCTCATGCGTGGCCCTACAACATCCCTTCGAATGTTGAACTTAGTAGTATTAGGCTCAAGTGTGGCCTTATGAGATCTTTTGTTGTAAATAACGACACAAAAGATTTAGGATAAGTATGTTTCATTAATAGTGTAGAAAGATTTACATCATCTTACGTATGAACACTTAGTTTGCTGCACTTTTTTGGACAGTCGAAACAATGACTTTTGCTGAAAGAAGAATTATAAAAGAGGTAAGTTTTACATGTAAAACTTACAAAGGTTTGTTCCCTTTGCTGTTTGAATCAACGAGTGATCGGATGCGTCAATGATCTTATAGAGTTCTCCTTGGTGAACTTCTCTTATCATATGAGGACCCTATCATACCTGCGGGTTTTCTGTGTTGTTTTGCAATAGTAAAACGAAATCTCCTACCTTGTAGGTGGAATGATTGCTCCTTTTGCTGTGGTACCTGCGCAGCTCGTTTTGATAGTAAGCTTTTTCAATCGAAGCTACTTCCTTGCTTTCCTTTCTTTTTGTCACTTCCTTCGTTCTTCCTCTGTAGTCTTTAGCTACATTACTTTCGACTGTCGAGATTATGGCCTCGGAGCCGTAGGTTAAGCTAAACAGTGTCTTGTTCTGGTTGTTTCTTGGAAGTGTTATGTGTATCCATAATACCTGAGGTAAATCGTCCACCCATCCTTGTTGGCTTCGAGTTAGTTGCTTCTTAATTTTGCTTATTATCTCCATGTGTTCTGTGATGTGGGAGAAAGATTGTGTGATTTTCAATCCTCTGCAAAGGTCTGCGAAGATGACTTCTTTGAAGTTCTTATCGTCCTTCAAACTAATTATTTATGGCACTCTGAATCTACACACCACATATTCCCATACAAATCTTTCTACATGTCGTGCATTTACAGTTGTCAGCGGCTTTGCTTCTATCCATTTCGCGGAGTGTTCTATGGCTATTGCCAAGAATTTCAGTCCTCCTGGGGCCATTGGTAGGGGTCCTAGGATGCTGACTCTCTAATGACTAAACGACCATGCATTTCTAACTATTATTGCCCTGATTTCTGCTCTTTTTCTCATCGTAGATTTCTCTTTGCATTTCTCACAATCTTGAATTATTCTTGCAGCGTCTCTATGCATTGACGGCCAATAATATCCTTTCTTTATGATCTTGACCACCATTGAACGTGACTTCGTATTGAAACCGCAAGAACCTTCATGTATTTCTTTTATTACACCGTCTGTCTTTGGTGGAGCTATGCAGCGAAGCCATGATGTGTAGAAAGACTTCTTGTATAGGCTACCTCTAATCAGCTTGTACTGAGGTGCCTTAATTCTGATCTTTCTGGACTCTTTGGAGTCTTTTTGTAGTAAACCGCTTAGCAAATACTCGTGGATGGAGGTCATCCAGCTTTCCTCTTCTTTGGTTTCAACCTGTAAAACCTCTTTTTCCTCAATTGACCTTCTCGCTAGGACTTCGACTAGTACTTCTTTAATGAGATGCTTGAAGGTCATCGAAGCTAGTTTGCTTAGGGCATCAGCTTTCTTGTTCTGATTTCTCCTAATGTGCTCGATTGTGTAGCTCCTGAACCTTCTTAGGGTATCCTTTGTTCTTTGTAGATATTCTCTAATGGCTGGTTGTTGGGCTGCGTAGATTCCCTTTATTTGATTTACCAATAGTTGAGAGTCTACAAAGATCGCCAAGTTTACGATTTCCATTTCTTGTGCTATTCTTAGCCTCGCTAATAGTGCTTCGTTATTCGTTGTTTCGAATTCTAAAGGTAGAGCATAAGTATCCTTTTTACCTTCAGGGTCTATCAGCATCAATCTTGCGCCTGAACCGTCAGAGCTTGATGCTCCATTAGTATAGAGCATCCACTCGCAACTTGGTTTCGTTTCCTCTAGCTTCGTGTCTGTACTTCCTTCTTGTTATCTTCGGGGCTGCTTCGATTAAAAAATCTTTTGGCGTTTCTTTGTTGCTGTCACCCTTTGCTCGGAACACGATGTCATGTTCTCCTAGCTCGATGGCCCATTTAGCTGCACGACCTGACTTTTCGGGTTTCGTGAGTGCCTGTTTGATAGGAGAGTTGGTTAGGATCACTATCGTATGTGGCTGAAAATATCTTCGCAGCCTTCTCGCTGCGTAACCAACGACAGTATGAGTTTTTCCAGTGCGGGGTTGACAAGCTTCTGACCATACCCTTTTTAAATATATATATAAATAAATATATAATATACTTATAAATATATAAATATAAGCATAAGAATCAAAAATCTCTCAATTGTAGTAAACCGGAAGTATGATTCCCGGGTCGTTATGTCCTAACGAGGCGTGAATTTGAAAATCGAGAGTCGGTTTGGAATTTATGCTTGAATAATCAAGAGTATGATTTCGTTTTCTAAATCTACAAGAAAAAGCAATTAAAAGGCAAGCTAAACTAAAAACGAAAGCAATCACGAAATTAAAAACGTAAACGGGAACGTAAAAACGCGACTTAAAAACCTAAAACATGAAAATTTAAGCCTAAAATGATTTTTTAACTTTTAATTAACCCTAAGTGACTAAAATGCAAGAACAAGAAAACTAGACCAAAAACGAAGGTGATTTAAGCTTAAAAACACGAAAAACGAGAACGGGATCGAAACCCGCTCTTTAAAAAACCAAATTGAGAAATTTTAACCCTACGAGTGCGAATTTATTTTTCCTAGGTCCTAATTGATAAAATAAAATTTAAAAAAAAGAATTATATTTTTTGGATTTATATTTAACTTATTATGATTTAAAAAACAATTTTAAAGAAAATAAATGTTTAAAAATAGCAAACAAATTGTAAAAATTATGGAAAAATACAGAAAAGTAGTTTGAAAAGTGAGGAATGCAAGAAAAATAAGAAACTGGAAAGGGGCTGAACAAATAAGCAGTAAATTAAGCAAATAAGCTTATAAGCTAAAACAGGCTAAATGACTATATAATTAAAGTTGTGCAAAGTATAATCGAAAAAGACCCTGGGGCAGTTAGTTTGGGTGTGCGTGTGTGAGGTGCTATAAAGGTTGAGTGGGTAGATGTCAAGGGTTCGAGCCTTGCTCACCCCTGACTTCCCTAATCCCTTTTTTTTCTTTTTGAAAAACTTTAAAAACAAAGTTATAAATAAGCTGAAAACTAACAACTTTAAAACTTGATATTATTTTTGAAAAGCTATAATAAGCTCAGAAAATGAGCTTAAAGATGACAGTTGGCTTTTTTTAAAAACTAAGTGAATTTTGGCTTAACTTTTTGGCTTTTTATGACTAATAAGCAAAATGCAAAGGCAAATAAGCAAACTACAAACTACCCTACATTTAAAAAGCAAGTCTAACTAAAAATAAGCAAAGAAAAACAGACTGTCAAACAATAAGTGGATAAAGTCCTGTTGGGCTAGGGTTTTAACAGGATCACCAATGCTTTAATTCTCTAAGATAGATTATAATTAAACTAAAGGATGCTTTATGCGGATGCGTTTAATTGTGACAGGATTAATCGTGTCTAGGTCTTAAGATGATGTCCCGCCTAAGTCTTAAGAATGATATGCCGCTTCGAGATAAGTAAATCATTGCACTAAAACAAATAAACCAGCATTGAACCGGATTTAATATGGCTAATACAGTTTTCTATCATTTGGCTTGTACCGCTTTTCTATCTTCTAATCTTCCTCTTTTGTGTTTATTGTGTATTGAATTGGTATTTGTTTCCACCAAACCTGTGCCAGTCTCTCAGGCTGAAAACCCCCATATCAATAGACAACGTACATAGCATAGGTTTAACCAGTAAATAAACTAATTAAAATACTGATAGAATATAGGATTAAATTTCCACTCTTAGTGTTCGACACCCTACTTACCGCGAAACTCCATCTTGACCGGGTACTCTGCCCGTTAAAAGTGTTGTTTTAGGTTTGTCGGCTAAATATAAATTTAAAACTTGATAATCAAATAATTGAGCCTACACGACAACATCAAGTTTTTGGCGCCGCTGCCGAGGAGTGAAAATTATTAAACCTTATTCTTATTAGTATTTCTAACCTTTAATTTAATTTAGTGTGATCTAATTATTTAAATTCCGTTTGTATTTATTCGCATTGTATGTTTAAATTGTTTGTTTAAATTCCTGCAATTAATTGTTTTAAATAGTATTCTATTCTGACTGATCACCTGATACGCCGTATCCACCAGTTGGATACGACGTATCAAACCTTCTGATCAGGACAGCGTATTGAGTTTCACAGTCTAAACGGCGTATCTGTTTTCCAAACAATACGACGTATTCCGTGAACTTTATATGGCGTAATGGCATTCAACAGACCTATACGGCGTATTTAAACCAATTGGATGCGGCGTATCTGTCACCTGATACAATAACAGTAATAATCTTTGCTTTCCTATCTCATGTGTTCCCTCCTCAAGGGCACATCCTACTGATTGTTTGTACTTAATTACAGAAAACCATTGACAAAGAATGGCAGAACCAAACAACTACATCACCGCCACCCGAAAGAATTTCGTCTCTAATAACAACGAAGGAAGAATGGTCAAAAAATGTATCCTTCAAATACAAGGAACATTCTTGGTAAAGATACGTAATGATGCTTTTAATGGGAATAATGGGGAAAACGCATACGAGCACATCAATAAATTTCTCGAAATTGTTGGGCCGATCAAAATCAATGGGTTGACTCAAGACCGATTCAGGCTTAGCATTTTCCCTGTTTCACTCGTAGGAGCTGCATATGAATGGTTCACAAAAGAGTGTATAGGCTCAATCACTACTTGGGATAACATGCTTGAAAAGTTTATCTTAAAATTCCACCATCTTTCTAATCATAATGAATAAGAAACCGAGGAGGATGACAACCCCAACGAAACGGATAATATTCCCGAAAACCTTAGGATATAAGAAAACCTATTTGACTTTGAAACATTCTTGTGCGAGGCATACCACGAATTCAATTGCCTCCTAAAAATTGACACCGATCTGTTCACTTATGATATCTAATATTTCAAAACTTATGGTGAATATAAACAAGAGATGAATGATGACAAAGCAAAGGATACTGAAAAACCGTGGTCAGAAAATAGGGTACCATACCAGCTATGTGATCATATATGCAAACCCTACTGCTTTAAGAATAGAAGAACTAAATGGCCCACATGTACATCTGACATCGATGGTTTCTGTAATGGTGGGGAATTACCAGGAATGGTTCAAGTAGGAGGCATGACTTATTTTCAAGATCACAGGTGGTATGATGAACTGGCTGATGGGAAGCTAAAGGATGAAACCTTAGCACTTAAGACTAAAATAGAAGGATCATGGGGAGACGCGACTCCCGGGGTGTTAAAGTTCTGCAAATGGTTGAAGAGCTACTTCGAAAACTTCCACGAGATAGAAAATAAAGTACTGGTAAAAACTACAAGAGTGCTGGTGGAAAGTGAATGCTCACGAGATCGCTCCATTTACTCGTATGGAAAATTTCAGACGGGGATCATATGCGAATATTAAAACCGAATGGACCAACAATCCTTATCTTGACATCAACCATACATTTAGAAGGGATTATGAAGCAACCAACACCGGTTGTACTTAAGAAAATCAAGAACATAAGGGTGACCCAATTCCCGAACCATCAAACTACAAGGTCAGGAGATTCGAGATGATGAAGTACTCATTCAATGATGACGAGGAGTACATTACCATAAAAGAGTCCCAATACCTCAACCATTCAAAGGATATCCCGGATGCTCATCGAGAACTTTTACGTCTTATTAATGAAGGATGGGTCGTAACAACACCAAAAGAATAAAGAAGAAGGAAAAAAGGTCGAACTTAAAGACCAGCTGAAACAAAAGTGCTTCCCGGGAGACAACCCGGTCATTTTAATTGTTTGTTGCATTTTAATTGTTTGTTGCATGAGTTTGTCTTCCCAGACAATTAAATACTCATATTATACTTTTTTAAATTTAAAACATTTAAAAAAATAAAAAAAATTTTTTTTTTTAATTTTTTAAAAACGGCGTATCGAACCCCTCTGGATACGGCGTATTGAGATGTTTGGACATTATCAGTTTTAAAACATAAATATTTATTTCCAGTTAATTTTAACTGTTTCTATACGGGAAACAATACGGCTGTATTCCTAGGTTTGGGATACGACGTATTGATCCCTGTATAGTTGTGTGTTTAATTGGTTTCTTGTACTATTGTAGCGAGATAGAATTTGCACTTGTCTTCTAATCTTTTATACATGACCTTGCTGAAACTATGATATGGTATATGGTGAAAAAGACATGAGTTGAACTTATCCAGGCATGCTGAAGCCCTAGTCAACACACTTTTTGCTTAAGGACTCATTTTGGAGAATTATCACGAGCAAAACATCAGGGAGTTTTCCGTTCTAATTCTATTCTTCCTTATTATTCATTATCTTATCTATACAACGAGGACGTTGTATAATTTAAGTGGGGGATGGAGAATTAGAACGTACTTTTTTTTACAAAATAACATGAAATATGCTTAAAAACGGTCAAAATTTAAAAAAATTTAACATGACTTTTATAAAAATCACTAGTTACATTACCTAGCGCACCATAACCCTTGATGCGTATTGTGAGAATTAAGCTTATTTCGTTTCCAACTGTCTACTAAAATTCTACAAAATTATGAGTGTGCCGGTGATGTAATTGGACTTAGAATTGGCTGGTATATCACTCGAGTCCGCCATGGAGGTTAGACTATGGATTTGAAGGAAGAAACATGTTCAACTGATAAATTTCTTAGGATCAACAAATAGCCTACATGTCATAAAATTAACTATACACACTGGGTTAGTAACTCATGTGGTATCTTTGATTATCTATCATTTTTGGAGTAAAAATCCCTAGAACTTCATGTTGACGCCATTACTTTTTTTTCTTAACCATATTATATGTTTCGTTACACCTTTGCACCATAGCCTACCGTTAGTTAAGGCCTTTTTTACCAAATGTTGCTAGTTGCTTACGTGTAAAGTCTTGTATTTCCTGTTGTCAAAGTGATATTTTTCTATCTTCTGTAATGGGTCGGGAATTGCACAATGCAATGGATAATATGTGCTCCATAGTTTCGTACTTATGCGATTATGAAATTATGTCCGATGAAGAGTTTTACAAGGACAAAGATTATTGGATTAAATGATGTAGTGAAGGACGGGGAAACAAACCGAGATTTTATTATGTATTGTTTGAAAAAAAAAAAGATTAAAAAAAAGAATCGTTGAAAGAAAAATATATATATTTTGTCGGTTCAAAGGAAGTTTATACCGAAGAAATCACTTGGAAGGATCGTTAATCGTTGTTACATACAAAAATCAACGATGTAAGTCTTGTAAAAAGTGGCCGATATCTCCACTTATGTAAAAGTATGTAAAGAATGGGATGTAAGGAAGTTGACCGTTATGGGAACGCCAACTTAGGTTGTCTTTGTCATTTCTGTGATCGAGGCATTTGTCTATATGTTCGAGTCTTTGTCATGGAACGGTTAGGAGAAAGTTACTAGCAATCGTACCTTATTTGTTGGCTTAATCTATTTGTTTCATGAATTTTACTTAACACCCATTTAACTTCCCTCTCCTAGCAACTAACCTTAGTGTCTACTCAAACAAGGACTTGTTCAAAAATTGGAAAATCAGACAGAAAACAACTTAAAAATGCTTGTTAAAGAAAGCCAAATGACCCACAACTTTTTGAGAACAATTTTGACCCACTTTGGGTCTTGACCCAAACACCCCTTTAAAGGACCTAAATCTATTTTTTTTTAACTAAAACAGATGGTAAAGCTTGTAAACAAGTTAAAATAGATTAAAAATATGATGAAATAGAGACATATAAGCAATATGAATAGGATAATAAACACAACAACAAGCAAATAAGCTATAAGTTATATTGAGACAATTTGGACAGATTTATCCTAAACTATGATCTAATCATTATAACAGTTTAAGATAAGCATTTAAACTACATCTACTAAGCATAAAAAAAATAGCAACTACTTAATCATGAATAAGCAGAATAAGTATAATAAGCTATTGAACAGTAGAAATAAGCATGAAAACTAAATGTGAGAGCTTACAAGAGGTCCAGATGATTTTGAGATGAATTTCTATCCTAACCTAACCCCCTAAGTCCATGTTCTGCAACATATTAACCCCATGGATCCATCCTTATCTGATCCATCATCCTTAGCAGCTTAAAGCACTCCAATATTCAAACCAAATGGAACAGTAACTTGAGATTTCAAATGAAACAGTAAGATTTTAAGAACAAAACTGAGAGTGTGGATTAAACTTGTAAAGTGTAAGGTAAACTTGAGTAAAATCAACACAGTATTAGATCAAACAGTGAATTTCATTAAAACTCAAACTTGTTACAAGGCTTTTAAAGAGAAATTTTCAGAAAATTAAAAGACATTAATAGGAAATTACATTAAAGCAGAATTTAAACCTAACATCTAACACCCTTCAAATGAGGGGTACAATCTATATTTATAGCAAAACTAGAAAAGGAGCGTCTGAATGGTTGTGCTAGTTGTGTTTGTTTGCTGAGAGGCTTCAAAAGCTCCTCCTAGCCCTTCAATTTTTCTTGGTGCCCAAAGCAATGATCCTAGCCGTTCTCTTTTTGTATTTTCCTTCAACCATGGGGGGTTTTGTAGGGATTGCCATAGGTGTTTTGGTGTTTTGTGGGAGTGGTGGGTGGTGACGGTGGTGAGAGTGATGGGTGTGGAAGGTTTTTGGCTGTTTGATACAGTGTACGTGGGGGGGGGGGTAGGAGATGTACTAGTACAAGGGGTTCAGGGTTTTTGGCTGGGAGGAAACAGAGGGTTTTAAGGGTGGCAGGTTATATTCAGGGGGGGGGTTAAGGTTTTGGGCTGTGATTGGAAAGTATGGTCCCTGAACCTATATAGTGCAAATTGCGCAAGCATCGTCTCTTGTATTTTTCATCCTTTGGGTCCCTAGAGTTTAGGTGAGGGTGTTTGCACCGTTTGTCTTTTGGGGACTAAATTGTTAGTCCTTTGGATAACGGTGTTAAAAGGGTTAGAAGGTTTTGGCTTAACGACCATTAATGGGATTTGGCCTTGTTTATGCAGTTTGGGCCGTGGTGGGTTATAAGGGTTGGGCTTTTGTTTTAATTAAGTTTAATAGGTAAGTGGGCTGACCTGGGCCCACTAGGTGGGTACGGGTGGGCCCAATTTTGGCAATTAGGTTTTTGGATTTGGTTTTCGATGCTCTTTCCAATGCCACTTCTCCGGGTTGACTTTGACTTGATTTTGACCCTGTTGACTTTTTAACTTTAGGCTTTGACTTTGACTTTTCTTCACGCTCTTTCCGTTCTCGTGCTTGGTTTTGTCGTTTGTGGCTTTGTTTTTGTCCTTTTCTTGGATATCCGTTTCCTGCACAATACAAATATAATGTATTTTTGGTCAATTAAGTCCGTTTTTAATGGAAAATGGTATGTGTAATTAAGCACATACCAAGGGTAGTTGAGCTCGGCTCCCTGTAGGACTTTGCTTACGAAGTAAATAGGAACTTGTCCTTCTTCCCTTCTCGCGAATAAATCTGCGCTTATGCTTTCTGTCGAAGCTGCGAGATACATCATTAGAACTTCTCCATGTATTGGCGCTGTGAGCGTTGGCAAAGTCTTCATAAATTTCTTTATTTCTTTGAGTGTTGCTGCTACTTCTTGTGTCCACTGTATGTTCTTTTTATCTGTACAACTTTTGAGCACTTTGAAGAAAGGAAGGGACCTTTTGGCGCCTTTTGACATAAATCGGCTAAGGGCTGCTAATTTTCCATTGAGGCTTTGTATGTCCTTGAGCGTTTTTGGTTGTTTAGTGTCAGCGATAGCTTTTACCTTTGAGGGGTTAGCTCGTATGCCTTGCTTAGTAATGAGGTGTCCTAAAAATGGGCCCTCTTCAACGCCGAAGGAACACTTCTTTGGGTTAAGCTTCATGTTGATCGATTGGAATCTTTGAAAAGTTTCCTTTATATCTGTTAGCATGTCTTCTTCCAAGGTGCTTTTGATAAAGATATCATCGACGTAGGCTTCGAGATTCTTCTAATTTGATCGTTAAAGACCTTGTCTACTAGTCTTTGATACGTTGCTCCTGCGTTTTTTAAATCGAAGGGCATCTTTCGGTAGTAGTAGACTCGTTCTCCTGCGAAGAATGTTGTCTTGTCTTCGTCTTCTTTTGCCATTTGGATCTGATGGTAGCCTTTGTAGGCGTCCAAGAAGCACTTTAGGCGGAATCTCGAGAGGGACTCAACCTTCCAATCGATCTCGGGCAGAGGGTAATAGTCTTTGGGCATGCTTTGTTTATATCCGTGAAGTCAACACATATTCTCCATCCTCCGTCACTTTTCTTTACCATGACTGGGTTGGCTACCCATGTCTGATACGCGACCTCTCGTAATATCTCTGCCCTTGTGAGCTCTTCTACCTCTTTACTTGCTGATGTGCTACGATCAGGACATAGGCTTCGTCTCTTTTTGATTGGTTTGATGTGGCTATACTCATTCAGTTTGTGTTCCATGTTGAAGGGTTTCCTATCGACCGTAATGGTTTTGGGGATCCCCGTCATATCAGCATGAGTCCACACAAAGACATCTGTGTTGGTCCTTAGGAGGTTTTGTAACCTTTCTTTGAAGTGTTTTGGTAGCTGCTTTCCGATGGTGACTGCCTATTCTGGGTACTTGCTGTTGACAATTATCTTTTCTTCAGTATCTTTTGTGTTTGTTGGGGATGTCTCTCTAATTTTCTTTACACCTTCTCTTATTTTGTCGGATTTGTGTGTTGAGAACACAGTTCCGATTCCTTGGGTGGTGTAGAATTTGACGGCCCTGTGGATCGTGGAGACTACCATTCCTATTTTCTGCATTGCTGTCCTTCCTAACAGCATATTGTATGGGGAATTAGACCTTACGATGATGAAGTTGATAGTCTCACTTCTTGAGAGAGGAGCGTCGCCTATCGTGATCTCCAAAAGAACTTCTCCAATAGCCCAGGACTTTCCCCCCGAAAATCCAACCAACGGGACTTGCGAATCCACCTTAGATGCTTGGATAGAGGGCTTCAATTTCAAGAAACAATGTTCGTAGATGACCTCGCATGAGCTACCACTATCCATGTGTACCCGGCCTACCTCCCTTCCGAAGATCTTAGCTTTTATGACGACCGGTGCTGAGGAGTTGCTACCCTTCATTACTAGGGGGAATGTAATTTCCCTTCCTTCGAAGGTGGGGCTTTTAGATATATTGTTCCTTGTGCAAGCTTCCTCTTGATTTATCATAAGTATAGGTGCTTCAGCTGGAGTAGTGCTTTTTTCTTTCTTCTCTCCCTGTTGGCTGTCGAAGGTTTTTGCCCTTTCCTTCTTGATCCCTTTTACAAGGTGGGAGAGTTAGCCTAACTTCACAGCTTCTTCGATCTGGCTCCTTAGTTGTCGGCAATCGTTAGTGTCGTGTCCATGGTCTTCGTGAAAGTAGCAGTACTTGGACATGTCTCGTGATCGCCTGCTTCCTAACATACGAGGAGGCTGCTCGAAGCTTCTGGCTACCTTTTTTGTGGCGAGAATCTCTCTTAGACTTTTAGATAGGCTGGAGAGCAATCCGTGATTAGGTACCCGGTAAGGGGAGAACATGTCTCTACTTTTATGTCCCCTGCCGTTGTCCAGGAGGATTTCCTCGACCTTTCGAAGTTATCCCTCCGATCATTCAGGGCTCCATTAGTGGCAACTTCTCTTGCTTTAATCCATGTGTAGGTCTTTTCCATCAAACCCTTGTAAGTGAAGGGAAGGTCTGTGAAGAGGTGTTCGACCAAGTTTCTTGTTCTCAAACCATGCATAAAACCAAAAATACGCTGGTCTTTATGTAGGCCCAAAATCTGTAAGGTGTCATCTGTATGCCTAGTGGCGAAAGCTCTGTCACTCTCGCCTTCTCTTTGTTTGATGTTGTGAACTACCAAGTGCGTCTTTGTGAACCTCTTTTGCTGGCTAAAGTGTGATCGGAACTTTGCCTTTATGTCTTCGTAGTTGAGAATACTACCTGCTTTTTGACTATTCCACCATATTCGGGCAGAATCCTTGAGGGTATATGTAAACACGTGACAGGCCACATGCATTAGCCATTTTTGCATGCGAATGGCTCCTTTAAAGAGGTGTAAGAAATTATCAGGATCCTCCTTTCCATCGTAAGAACCAACATGGGAAGGCATTTTCAGTCCATCTGGGATAGGATAGTCCTCGATCCAGCAAACAAATGGGGTTATAGATCCTGTTGGATCTGCAAAAAGACCTGTAGGGTATGGGTTCGGACACATGGGCATATTTGGCTGTGCATACATGGGTTGCGTATGGAAGGGGTAGTTATTCGTAGAGGTAGCTACAGGATACGCGGACCCATTGTACATAGGTACGTTACCATTTGGGAAAGTTTGGGGTACGTACCCTCCTTGTGGAGGGTAGACAGAGGTTCCCTCAATGGATGGATTACCAGTCTGAGCTTGGAAAAGGAAACTTAAGGTTTGTCCATTAATAATACCCGCGGAGGGTTGGGAGTAGGATTTAACATGAGTAGGTACAAATCCATTGGGTACATGTGCACTACTAGGTATGAAAGGTTGGGCATGGTGTGAGAGAAGCGTACCGTTAGGATGGAGATTCCCTCCTATGTTAATTGAGGATTGACGACCTCTATGGACAGAGGTCAAGGAGGATTGTAAAGGTTAGCCATTTTTGTTCCTTCCCAAGTGGCCTGCCAAAAGTGAGGGGATGTTTATCTCCCGCCTTCCATTTTCCTCTACTCCAGCTTCCGAAGGTATGTTACCCTTGGTATTCCTTCCGGTTCTGCTTCCTTCCCTGTTCAGAACTTCTTCAAACCCTACTACCCTTTCATGTTGTCTACGAACCCTGGGTGATCTCGTGTGAAGTGGTGGAGTGACTTCCCTGGTTCGTTCAGGCCTTGGTTCCATCTCGTGTTCTTCATCGTAGTCTTCACTAAAATACTTCAGTTTTGTTCGAAGATCTTCATTGCGTATCTGCCTTCATCTATCTCTTAAGAGATATTCGAGGATATCATAGTTGGCTTTTATGTAAGCGGGACTAATCATAGGGGTAGGATCAGTCGAAGTGGAAGCACGATAAGCAAATGGCGTGTTTCCAGGGGTTGTGGCGGCAAATACGGTAGTAGTTACATGTGGTCTTTCATTGGTATTGATGTTAGGTATATGGGGTGGTGTCGAGAAACCCGGTGGTGACGTCATTTCTCTTTCGTTAGTCATGCCGGAAAAGTAGGTGAAGTGGTTTAGAGGTTATTTGACTTGGTTTAGACGGGACTAATTGTTGCAGGTCCCACGGATGGCGCCACTGATTGTGCAAATATGGGCACGATCAGGCTTTGATAGGATCAAAGAGTTCTTGGGATGCTTGAGGGACTGCCAAGTCTTGGATGACCTGTGACAACACAAATAGATACACTACGTTAAGTGAAGCGCATGGGGTGTCCTTGCGAATCACCTCCGACGTGAGAGTAAGTATGTGCTTTTATGATGTAAAGTAAGTATGTAAGTATGTATGAGTGTGTGAAAGTCTTAGTCATACCTGGAGACCTTGCCATCTATTTATATGTGTAGAAATAGGATGGGACGAGGCCTAGCACAAAAACCGGTGATCGTGGGGGTGTCCCACGTTTTGAGGGGTGATTGCAGGAACTGTATACCACGTTCTCTACCTTGGCGGGAAAGCTTAGGTGGAGAGGGAGATCGTGGGTGTTTGACTTAAACAAGTCTGACCTCTGCCCTAGTTTCGTCGAAGGCCTTACCGCAAAGGGTTTGGGACCTTCGTGTGGCGGATTCCCATACTGGTAACCATCTCGAAGATAGTTTTACGCCACTCGAAACTATTCGAAGGTTTTAAAGTACAATTGGGAGAAGATCCCATTCGAGCTCGAAGGGGAGGCCTCCGAGCCGGAGAGGAGGGTACGTCATCAATAACCATCAAGGAAGTAAAATGTAAATTTCGATTCAAGGACTGAAAATGCAATTCGAATTAAGGACTGAAAATGCAAAATAAGTTATCCACCGAGGAAGAAAAATGTAGTGAAAGGACTAAAATATAAAACAAATTAGTGTTTATTTAGTTGAAGGGATAAAATATAAAATAAGGTAACCATCAAGAAAGTAAAATGTAAATTTCGATTGAAGGACTGAAAATGCAACTCGATTTAAGGACTGAAAATGCAAAATAAGTTATCCACCGAGGAAGAAAAATGTAAATGTCAATTCAATAAGGACCAATAATGTAAAATTCGAAGGACTAAAATGTAATAAAAAGTAACAACCAAAGACTAAAAATGTAAAATTTCAAAGACTAACATGTATTTTAAATTAACCATCAAGGGCTAATATTGCATTATTAATAGTATGCAAAATACTATTCATGAATAGTACCATTTCCATTTGGTAAATGTTAGTATAGGTAATTTCCATGAATGATGTTATGACAAAGATGGAGAATTTACAGGGAGCATGATAAACACGGCAACTTTGGTGTCATCAAGGTAATTTAACTTTTCGTTTTAATATAAAAGAATTTGTTGACATGTCAGAAGTATTTTGGTAATATGAGTGTTGAGATGTGAGAGACGCATCAACAAAATGTATCATTATTAAACTATTATTATATCGTGACAGTAAGAAGAAGAACAAAAACAACGTCACCATATAACCAATCCTGTCGAAGCATGATATTGTGAAGGTATGATGTAGATAGTCACATTCTAGTCGTGGTAAATGAATTACTAAAAAATATTCTTGGGCAAACTAACAGTTTTTACCAACTCATACATGAATATAACCTAATTAACCAAACAAGAGTCACAACTAAAAGGCATCACATGCAATTTCAAAGTAACCTTGTTAAGTTTAAGCAGATTCGTTAACCAACTTTTTCTTTTTGTTGAGCGACGTAGTTAATGACGCCTTTGCCTTCTTCCACACTTTCATGGACTCTTCTGTTCTCATGAAGGAGCATGTGTTGTCAGATTCCAAGTTCGCAATAGAAAGTTTTTTCCTTTTCTCTAGCGGTTTCTTCTTCACCGGTGATATAGTCACTTCCTTTACACTTGGGGTCTGGTCATCAAGATTCTTCTTTTCTGGTTGTGGAGCGATTATATCTTGCAGCTGTTCTTGTTTCTCAAAACTTATATTCGGTACAATCTGTGATATGCTAAAAGAAGTATGGCTTGTAGTGCTAATCAATTGCGTCCATGAGGATTTATGGCGCCAAAATTCACCTCTAGCTGTTCGAGTCAAATCTTCCTCAGTTGTTTTTTTAATATCATTCGAGCTACCCGAGTGGCTATCTGTATTTTCACAATTTTCTAAGTTGCTATTTTCCACCTTGTTAACATCAGTAGCATCTGGAAGAACATCTGGCATTTCAAGTTTTTCTACATTGCTAGTTTTCACGTCATCGATATCATCAGTTTTAGGTTCATCCTCTTTTTGGTTGATAACATCGGGAAGAACATCTGACATTTCAACTTTTTCATAGCTGCTATTTTTCACGTCATCAATGTCATCAGCTTTATGTTCACCATCTTGTTGGTTAATAACATCACAAAGAACATCTGACATTTCAAGATTGTTGGTTTTTGGTTCCTCCGGTTTTTCCGGACGACCATTTGCAAGAATGTCGGGAATACTGATCTCTGTTGTAACTGGGCCTGCTTCTGCTGTGGACTCTTCGTTTATCTCCATTGCGGGCTCGTTTATATCACTATCCAGCTTTCTCTTCTTATTATCATCCTTTAACTCTTCTTCTTCTTTTTGAGAGACAGTTGCAATGAAGTCAGAAATATTGAAAGAAGTATTGCGTTTCTGACCAAGAAGATTTTTCCAACTAGACTTAATGGAACGTAAAGAAGTGTTTCCTGATGTCTTTGTACTTGATTCTACTTCTGTTTTGTTCTCTTTTGGAGTATCCACACGGGTTTGAGAATTTTTAGACGTTTCAGGGACTATAGAATTGTTGGTTTCTTCTGAGTGAGGTGATTTTCTCTTCTTAGCGAGTGGTAGAGTCTTCTTTTCATTACTATCAGGCACAACTTTGGGTTTCTCAGTAGAAGTTGGTGGTCTCTTAGCTACTGGTTTCTGAGCATTCAACAAGTATAAGAAGAATATTCAGATCAAAGTACAAGTATATACTAAAAGTAAATGTGGCAAAACGACAAATGTCTAAGATTATGTAATGGGTCAAAATGGGTACTTTTTATATAGATTGGATTAGGCCAAGCTGTCAAACCTACTGTTAGTTTACTAATTTTTATTTTAAAATTAATGTATGAAATATGACTACGGGAACAATAGTGTTAAAAAATAATCTGTTTTTCAAATTTTGACCTGCTTAACATCAATTGTAGCCCAAATCACACATACTAAGAAAATGTGGCGAAATTGACAGCTCTAACCAAAAGGAAATAAACAGATAGACAAAGTGATAACATTAAGTTGATTACTGAGTCATACCCGATTTGCCATCATAGATCTCATTTCCCCTATCAAATCCATGCTGTCACTTTTCCCATTAGCCACATTGAGTATAAGATTATCTTCATCTGTTAAATTATCTTCTTCATCATCTTCAACAGCAGCCGAGTCATCATTATAGTTCATGGGGTCGCCCCTTGCATTGACCGATTCAGACTTCTTAGTTACTTGCTTAGATGGGTTTGCCCTGTTGAAAATCTTGTTCATCACTGAATTCATTATATCGAGCTCTTGCTCGTTAACTCCATAACTTGCATCATCAACTTCTGAAGATTGTTTTTTACTGGGTGGAGGAAATTCAATGGAGTGCTCCTCACAGTCACAAAAATGGGTTGGGGCCGATGGAACTTGAAGACGTTGGAAGCTATATTTATGTTTGCCAATACCAACTTGGGCCAATGATTTCACCTATTCAAAAACCACAAAATCAATGAACTAGTAATGAGACATTATCTTATAGAAGTGCCGATTTTGACCCATTTACTTATGCATGAGTTGGTTCAGGTTAAATTTTATTTGTAATGGGTCAATTTCAATAAGTAACTCAAAAGGTTAAACAGCTTGAGAGTTGCCCATAAGATATTTTTAATGCAAAAACCTCTGAAATCATTTTATGGAAAAAAATAAACATAATATTTACAGATATAAGGTGATATTTTTTTTTTGCCCAGAAAGCGCTTTGGTTCAACCGTCATCCAACCCGTTTCAGACTACATCAGAATGTACCCATTTTGAGCCAAACGCATTTGACATGTTACCCGACCCGCCCATTCCAACACATCTACATCTACATAAATAAATAAATAAAGAAAACATTGGGTAAAGATAAAAAAAAATGGTGGTTTGGTCAAAAGGAATAGTAGTACCTTTCCTAGCTTGGGGAAAAATAGATTAATCTGTGTCTTATCAGCAGGTGACGGTTTCTTTGGCTTCTCTAAAGTATTTTGAATTTTCGATGCATCAGCGTTAACACTTTCAGATGCTTTGTTTGCAAGTTCAGATTCCTCTTGCCACTCACGCTGTAATTTAAGAAGATAATGTTCCTTGGCCTTCTCAAGCCTCAGCCTCCCTCCTTTCCACACACATCCATTATACTGCAAATTTGAATATTACCATGGGCAGCAATAAGAACTTTGTCTAATTAAATGTATAACGATACAAGAGGAGAAATATATCCTCTGAATTATAAAGGGAATTAAGAAGCTTTAAGACAGAAAACATATACAAGACATCATGCATGTATCATAGGAGTCACTCAACCAACATGCTAATAGCTACACTACGGCGTAATGGAGTGCCATGATGGTATACGCAGCAGTTAAAAACAGTACAAAAAGCTGGCAGTATGTAGCAAGAAAGAGCATCAGAAGGATGACTGATGAGCACTAAAAGTACCATAAAACCAGCATCTACAAGGGTACTGTTACCAGTGCTTTGACTACGTTATTGACCTTACTCTCTAATTAGTTTTAAAAAAGTTACTCACCTTTAACTTAGACAGCTATGATATATCAAAAGACATAGAACTCGTTTAGTTATATATGCACCAACCTACTAATAAAAAAAAATTGTCAACGTGAACTTCTGAATTGCAAGATCTTTTGACTACCTTCTTAATTTACAAATTCCCAATTAAAGCTTTCATGTTTAGCAATGTAAAGTCCTATGCAAGTTTTCAGACAGAAAGCATATACTAACAACTGTCAGGTCATCAAATTATACATTCACCAACATAAAGCCACTGTAAATAAAAACAGTTTTAAAGAAGCTCATTTATCAGATAATTGTACTTAGTCATTTTTAACAGGTAGAGACCAATCAGACAATACCACCGTCTCTTCTTGAGGAAACGTGGAACATATAATTGTTAGCAATTCTACTCTTTCCTGTTTACCTCAACTCTATCTACCAAAAACCAAGCAGCTACTCTTACAGCATTGAATTCTTAATAGAATGCCTATACAATCTATCGGTATGTATGCCAAAAACAGACATATAGGCGTATAGCACATATGAAATCACAGAGGTACAATATGTTCATATTACAAAGGGTGTTGGGTAAGCTTATGTAAGCCGCTAATCAGCTCATTCCATTAGCAAAATGCAATAATAAGCTGTTTTGTGTGTTTCCATATCTAGACAAAGCTGAACAGCTTAAGCTTATTAGCTTACATAACCTATTTTCGGTAAGCTCATTCACACCAGTTTCCCAGCTTCTTTTTTATGAGTTCTCATGTCTTGCCACACCTTTACCCCATATTAGAGGGTATTTAAGAGAGCTTATCAATAATCAGTAAGATTGATAACAGCATTCTTAATAGTTTCCTTATTAATATTTAGTTAGTTTCCTTTATTATATTTTCTTAGTGAACAAGTTAAGTCTAGGGCATCTTTTATTATAAATAGGGTATTGGAGTTAAAATTTTGATTATGTTTAATGAATATGAAGTATTGATTTGCAAATCAATTGGGGGGTCGGTTTATCTCATTAATATAAATCATCGGGGGGTCGGTTTATCCCATTAACATAAACCATCTATATCTATTATCAATCCGGTTCGTATCAATGATCTTATAGCTTTAGCCTTTAGCATTAACTCTTCAAAAAACTTTTCCATAAAGCTAGTTAACCACTTTTCGAGAAGTAGTTTGCTAAGCTTATTGTATTTATATAACAAAAGAAGCTGATATGTCTTTAGGGGTTGTTGTTTAGATTCGCTTATATTCTGTGCTTATTGGTTTATTGAGATTTTGAAATGCTGATAAGCCCACTTTTTTCGCATTATGAGCTTATCAAGTTGAGCTAATGGCTTATTGTAGATAAGCTAAGGTTGATAAGCCGAAAAAAGTTGGCTTATTGGGTTTTCAAAATCTCAACAAACCAATAAGCACGGAATATAAACTAATTCAAAACAACCCCTTATAATAATCATATGCTCCCCAAACACCATTTTATTAGCTGTTACATTATGTAACCTAATAAGGTATTTCTTCTTATAATGACTTCACCTTTATTTAACAGGTGTTTGTTGTAAGAAGTTTAATTGACGAGCTTATTGAAATTTGATAAGCTCATATTTTATGGGTTATAAATTTGAGCGTATGAACTTAGATATAAGTTCATAAGCTCATAAGCCATAAAGAATGAGCTTATCAAATTCCAATAAGATCGTCAATTAAACTTTTCACAACAAGCACCCGTTAAATAAACTTAAACTAAAGGAAAGAAAATGATATAAATAAGAGAAGATTATAAAGGTATGAAATTTAAAAGACAAGTAAACAGAAAACTTGATTAGTAAAAAAAAAAACTTGATTAGTAAAAAAAACTTGATTAGTAAAAAAAACTTGATTAGTAAAAAAAGTGGGTATTGTACATTAATGTATATGATTAGTAAAAATCAAAATCAGTAAAATGAAAATGGGTATTGTTTAAGCTTATTTGTGAGCTTATTAGCTTTTGTTTGATTTCGGCATATATTTTGCATAAGCCCGGAAATTCTGGCTTATTTTGAGACTTTATATAAGTTTATTACTATCCTAATAAACTCATATAAGCCCACAAGTCTTAAAATAAGCCGGAAAATCGGGGCTTATGAAATATAAGCCAAAATCAAATAAGCTAATAAGCCAACAAATAAGCTTACACAATACCCATTTTCATTTTACTGATTTTGATTTTTACTAATCAAAATACATTAATATACAATACCCACTTTTTTTACTGATCAAGTTTTCTGTTTTACTTATCTTTTAAATCAAAAAAGCTAATAAGCCCACAAATAAGCTTAAACAAACACCCCCAATCCCCATAGTAAAGTAAGAGATAGTTTAATAAGAATAATACCGTGCTAAAGAGCTTAGGAAGTGATTTATCATTGGATGGAACAAAATCAAGATACGCAAAGCTACGATCTTTAGTTCGAACAATATCGACTGAGACAACTTGGCCTAAGGACGAGAATGTTTTCCAGAGGTCGTCTTCTGTTACTGCGCCGCCTAAGCCTCCGACAAAGATTCTTGTTTTGTCTGTTGTGGGTGTGACGTCACCATTAACCTCCATTGTTGACGGAAGAGAAGGGGGTGATGTGAGTTTAGGTCGCAATAACACTACTAGCTGGGACTTGGGATGGGCTGGTATATATGGGTTGGCTAGATGGATTGTTAGATGTAAAATTAATTAATGGGTTGGCTCGCTTGTCTATTTATTATAAGATTCAGTTTGTTTATTAAATGTGCAGTATTAAATTCAATACCACAGTCACTCTACAATTCAACTACATATCAAGGGTCTGTGGTTACTCCACAATTACTATGTGCTGTTACTATCTTTCATATCTATTGTGAAGTAACTTTAATACACAAGCACATGAAGAGGTATTTGAGTTACAAAATTAACGAAGCTATTATTCATGGATTATTTCAACCACCAATAAGATGGGCGGCCCGATTCAATCACCATCGCCACCTAGCAAGATCACCGAAGGTAAAAAATTAAAAGTTATATAACTCAATTTGAAGATTAATTATTTATGTTGGAAAACATTTGAATTTGATGTTTGTGTAGATGATTCTTAAGCCCTATTTTTTTTGTTTTCAGGTTGTGTATTTTATTTTAAATATTGAATTGGGGTTTTTTAATTGTGTTTAATTTTGCGGGTTTTGAAATTGAGGGTTTTTGTGAGTGAGAAGTGTAGATTTATGTATGTATCAGTTTATAGAATTAATGCGTGTTCAAAATATTATGCGTGTTTTAGTTTTTTGTTTTTATTTGGCTAGAAGCATGCTTCTCAGATCATGATCGATGGGGTGATGGAACAAATAATGTTATAAGATGATGCTCAAGAGTGTTTCGTAAAGGTTCGATCTCATTGATTCATATATTTTACTCAGTTGGTTCGTTTAACTAGGATTACGTTGATTTAAGTTCATTGTTGTTAGTATTGCAATAGTTTGGTTACTGTTACTGTTTGTTGTTGTTGTGATTGTGTAGAATTTGGTGTTATAGCGGTTAGTATGAATTTCTGTGTTCGTGATTAAGTGTAGATTGTTGTTAAAATACAAATCAACATAAAATAAACCCGCTAAAAATGTAAAAAACAAAAAATTATAAAAATATATCAAAATGGATGTTGGATGAAAGAGCATAAAATTTTAAAAAATATGGTGAAATTAAATCATAATAAAATTAAATTGATAAAAAGATATTTCAATTTGAAAAAGGAGTGAATTTTTTAATCAAAAGGTGACACATGTCACTTTATGATGTGGTTTCTTAAAATGAAGATGGATAGTTCAAGATGCACCTCCTTAACTTAATTTTTTAATGGTCCCACATTATAAATGCTTTATATAATAGTATAGAAGTATAGATAAGCTTAGCAAACTACTTCTCGAAAAGTGGTTAACTAGCTTTATGGAAAAGTTTTTTGAAGAGTTAATGCTAAAGGCTAAAGCTATAAGATCATTGATACGAACCGGATTGATAATAGATATAGATGGTTTATGTTAATGGGATAAACCGACCCCCCGATGATTTATATTAATGAGATAAACCCAGTGTTGTAAAAAGCGGTCTAGGCGGCCGCCTAGGCGCCAGGCGGTCCCCCTCCACCCTGATTTTCAGCTAATCGGCCGATCTAGGCGTTTTGGTCAAAAGGCGGTCAACGAACCGCCTAGGCGGGTTAAATCGGCCTAGGCGGGTCAAATCGGTCAACGAAAGTCAACAAATCGGCCATTTTTTGTTATTCGGTTCTGGTTTTCTGGTGTTTTTCCGATGGAGGAGTTGAAGAAGAGTAGAAGAAGAATAGAAGAAGAATAGGAAGAAGAGGAAAGAGGCGACATATTTAATTTAGGTTAACCTAATATTTTATATGGCTATTTTGTTACATAGTGGCCCAATATTTAAGTTACACCAGTTAGGCCCAACAACTTACTTGGTGGGCTTTAGTTAATACTTAACTAAAATCATATATAATGTAATTTTTTCAACATAAACATAAGATATAAAACTAAAAATAATAGGAAAACTAATAAATTTAATAAAAATATTTAAATTATGTCAAATTTCTATCAAAAAAATATTAAAAATAATAATAAATATATATAAAATGTCAATCCGCCTAGGCGGCGCCTAGGCGGATTCCGAGCTCGAAGGTGGTCAACCGCCTAGCTACCGCCTAGCGATTTTTGCAACATTGATATATATGATGAATTTTCGCTCGATCTCGTGAAGATGTTCATAATGGTTGTAGAATTGTACAGGGAGAGCTATTATTCTTTTACATATCGAAAAGATCATGTATAGACCACATCACTACAAGAAAATAATACAAGCGTGAAAACTCTAAGTTGATATAGGAAAGCGTAGAGTAGGAACTAATCGTAGATTGCAAGTCTTGTAACATGTCATTCCAAGGGTCTCGTTCATATCCAAATCTTGCGGTTTCTCCCCATCAGGTAGCTCCCAGTCGAAATGGTAAAGCAAAGTAACCAGTGATAGCTCTGTATTTGTCATTCCCAGCGAAATCCCTGGGCAAGCTCTGCGGCCAGCGCCAAAAGGGATGTACTCGAAGTTATGACCTCTATAATCTTTGGTTTCGTCCTGGAATCTCTCAGGATTGAATTCATTGGGATCCTTCCAGCTAACAGGATCCCGTGTAATAGCATAATAATTGATAATAGCTCGAGTGTTTGAAGGGATTTCGTAGCCATTGATTGTGCATCTCTCCATGGATTCGCGTGGAAGCAAGAGTGGAACTGGAGGGTGAAACCTTAGAGTCTCCTTCACAACCATTTTCATGTAATTTAGTTTTGGAAGATCACTCTCTTCTATTGTTGGTTTGTCTTTTTTACCTATGACTTGCCTCACCTCTGACTGAGCTTTTTCCATCACACTCGGATTTCTTAACATCTCTGTCATCGCCCACTCCACTATGTTTGATGAGTTCTCACTTGCTCCTGTGATCACGTCCTATAAAGAAGATGATTAAATTTCATCAGAGAATAATTTTAGAAAGCCACACAAACCATCATCACCTGTAGTTGGACTCTGTGACTCACCACTTTTTTTTTGGGTAAAAGGGACTCACCCCCGGTAAAATATAATGACTCACCACTTAGCTACATGTAATTGTCTTAAAAAAAGCCATATAGAAGACAGATACATTATAAATGCAGAAATGAAATTTAGCAACGCGCGATGACATTAATACAGTATTTTTTGTTGGGTGACTTATGATCCTACCTTATACGTGCTTATCTCTTTTTGACAGGCGATAAATGATTATCAAACTCTTACCAGTAGGACAGACTTTATGTTGTCGGTTGTCAGTGGCTCGTCGAGGCCTCCCTCATTCTTAAGCCGGAGGAGAACATCTACAAGACACTCATTTACTGGCTTCTCCTTTTCACGCCACTCGATATGTTGCTGTATTTTCTTGTCCATGATACTACTAAGCTCAACAAGACACTCTTCCATCTTTCTATTCATTCCAGTAAATTTAGCAACAAAACCAAGTGAAGGAAAGAAATCCCCTATCTGAAATCCAGCACCCAAAAGTGTCCCATCCCTAATCGCCAACCGGAACCTCAGTTCATCACCAAGCTTATCACCAAATGTAATTCTTGTAATGATGTTGTGATATAAAGCGAAGAGCCTTTCAGGCAAGTTTATTGGTTCAGAACTTTTACTGATCCCTTGCGCCAGCAATTTCACTTCTTCTTCACGTATAAACCTTGTTGACTCTATGCTCTTTGTTGTTGAGAGTTCAAGAATGCATATCTTTTTTAGTTGTCTCCAATAAGATCCGTAAGGAGCAAAAGCTACGTCGCTGTAGTTATAGGCTAGTATTTTTGGAGCAACGAGTTTGGGACGGTTACAGAAGATACTGTCATGAGTCTTCATGATCTCTCTAGCTGCATCAGCCGAGGAGATAACAACGGTGGATATGAACCCGAGCTTGAGGTGCATGACAGGACCGTACTTTGTGGCTAAGTCATGGAGGGCTCGGTGTGCTCCTCCAGGATGGAGAAGGTGTTTCATGTTACCGATAAACGGAAGCTTTGGAGGACCAGGAGGGAGTAGAAGGTTTTTGCGTCGATATTTTTTGACGATAAAAAAGATGAAAAACAGGAAGAGAGGAACTAGATGAAACATGTTTGGCATGCAATATTAGCAATTTTCTGCTGGATGTTTGGTCACTATATATATTGCATTTTGATTCTTTCGCTCATGAAATTCGATAACTAGCTATATAAGTATAATTATCATAAAAGTACAGTAACAAGCTGAATATGGACAAAAATCAGAAACACTGATAAGTATGATGGTTGATTCTTATACTATTGCCGATTATGGTTGTTTCATATGATATTAATAACGGGGTTAAAGTAATAAGAATGGATCTTTGTCCGGATGGCTAGAAAATTCCAAAACAATATTTTCGACAGCGTTGTACATATATGCTTTGGAGGGACTACACTTTAAACGGCAATGATTATATGCCTTAGTGCGAATCATCATTTTTTTAGACCCCTTCAATCTTGTTTTAAATGAAATCCAACGATAACTTCGATGTGAGCAAAAGGACAGACGTTCAGTGACAAATTTAGCGAAAATTACTGCAGAGGACTTTTTTGAGCCTCTGTAGTACGCGAGAAGACACATTTTTTCTACTTTATGAAAATGGACACAATATCGCCTGAAAATTTAAAAGATATTCGGTTTTTTGGGCGATAATACACGTGTTGATCAAACAAACACCCTCGAACAAATTACTAGTCACGGAATAAAATGGGACGGGCCACTGTCAGATGTCGCCCGATTTTTTGGGCGATATACATTATTTCGGGCGATATGAATTAAGTGCCATCCTATAGTTATTTGTTTTGTTGCGTACTAATAATATTCTATTATTTTCCAATCGTTGAACATGATTTTGTTTTAGTTTTACATGGTTGAGAAAAGTCGGTAAATCATAATAACGATTGCCGTGGAGCGCGTGAGATTATTTTCGCAACAGATCGATAACGTCAATTACTATTTGTCGGTCGTTAGGACTCACCTTACAATGAACCAATAACCTCAAAGACTATTTTCGTAAATATTTTGTAAATATATATTAAACTTCAGCAGTTTTTATAAAGTCGTACGCATGACAAAAGCATTGTAATATTGGGCGTGTTTCGTTAGCAATTCGACGATCTTTTCAGTGACATTTTTTTCTGAATGAATCGATAGATATGCGCTCCATATTTGATAAATAAAGTTTGTTATATAAAAAAATCGTAAATAGGTTAAAGTTCATGGTGCGTTTTGAAAATTGATTTCTTTTAAATATATATATTAAACTTCAACATTTTTTATAAAATAGTACGCATGTCATAAGCAGTGCAATATTGGGCTCATTTTGTTCGCAATTCGACGATCTTTTCAGTGACATTTGTTTTTCGAATGATTCGATAGATATGCGCTTCATATTTGATAAATAAAGTTTGTTATATAAAAAAGTCGTAAATAGGTTAAACTTCAAGGTGCGTTTTGAAAATACGTAAAAAAATATTTTTTTACATCGGGAGTCGTGCGTTGAGGAATATTTTACTCCAACATGTTGCTACTATGCAATGCTCTTTTATATAACTAGACGAGTACCCGTGCATAGCACCGTTAATTTCTAGCTGCAGATAATTAAAGATAGCGATATTGTGGTAAATATATCTTATAACGTTCAAAATAAGCGTTTTTCTAACAAAAAATATAAAGAATATCTGCAGAAAGTACCCGTAAGAGTTGAGAAGTGAAAGTAAAGGTATATTGAGAGATTATTTTTTGTTGTAAAATAACATTTGTGTAGGGAGATATGAAATAGTTTGTGTGGATTTATATTGTGGATGCAGTTACGCATTTTTAATAATCATTATCGATAGTAATGATTTTTAACAGTTACACTTTTTAATAATTATTGAAAGTCGTTACAATAATAAATTAAATGGGCTATTATAATGTTATAATGGTATTGATGATTGAATTTATTATTCAAATGTTGTTACAAATTATTGGGTTTCATTTAATAAAATTATGTTTTCATTCCTTCCTAAAATACATTAAGTTTTCACTTTTCACATTCACATTCAAGAATCGTAGCAATATCATTAGTATAGAAGTATAGATAGATAAAATCACAATATTTATTTTCTCATTTTGCCTTCTTTATTTAAACCCGAGTCACAAATAAAAACAAAAAATAAAATAAAATTGCATATGAATATATGAATCTTTGATAAAGTCAAGATCATGAAAACTCTAATAGCACAACATATAATTTCGCTGACTTTTTCTTTTCTTTTTGCTTTTTCACTCGTGGACCAACTAGACCTTTTACTTTATGGCTTACAATAGTGGCGGCATTCGGTGGAGGGTTTGGTGGTGGTGGTTTCGTGTTGATGGGTTACAATCATGGATGAGCTCTTGGGGAGGTACATGGTGTTGCATGTGGTGGAGTTGGTGGGGGAGTGAAGTTTAATAGGCCTTGTATGAAACCCGTTTATGCAATGTCCGTTTAGCAAAAAACCAACATATGTATACACAGTCTAAAAAATATAACATACTTTCATCATTATGGGTTTAAGAAAAGGAGGCATACCTTTTTAAGGATCTAATCGTAGCCAATGTACCAACCTGCAGAAACATGAATAAATTAGTATGAAAACATGATAGAAGTGTTGACGATGTACTCAAAACAGATAACTAAAACTGAGCAAGCAAAAACGAAACAAAAAAGAGTGATGTGATAAGCTGGATATTGAAAGAAAAGTGTTTAGTTTCTGTGTGTTTTTTAAATGCAATTGTGGTTTCGAATTTATATGGGATTTTAACCTAAACTATATCAACTGGAAATTAATGGCCCTATTAATTTCTTCATAATTAGCCTCCCATAAATTATAGAAAAATTAGTGGTTATACATGAACACATAAATGCAGTAGTAAATGAGCAATTATATTTACTTAAAGTTAGTTACGGTTTAAATGTATGATCAATGTTATTTACGTTTTTAAAACATTAGCATTAAATAAGCAATTATATTACTTAAATGTTACGTTTTAAAACATTAGCATTACATGTTTATAAACCATAAACCTTAAAATAGCAATATTTCATGCATTAAATTTTTTAACATTTTTTATTTTAGCAGTTTTTCAACTTTCAAGAAAATTCTAAATTATCTTTATAAGTAGTATAGATTAGGGGTGAGCAAAAAAACCGAAAACCGAAACCGAACCGAAAACAACCGAACCGAACTAATAACCGAACCGAATTTGCCAAAACCGAACCGAACTACGAATTCGGTTCTCGGGTTGGATATGGGTTTGACAGTCTAAACCGAAAACCGAACCGAAAACCGAATTTATATAAATATATATATTTTTTATATATTTATATATATAAAAAGATCAATAAAATTTTATATATAAAGAATTAATATATATATATATATATATAAAGATCAATAAAATTTTATCCTAATATTGAAAAACACTTTTTATGTATGAAATAATTTTTTTGGCTAAATATATTTGTATATATATTTTATTTTTAATAAATTGTGTAATTCGGGTAAACCCGAAAACCGAACCAAACTAGGATTCAACCGAACCAAACCAAAAACCGAATTCATGGGTTGACTTTAAAAAAACTTTTAGGTTTGGGGTCTAGCATATGGGGTTGACCTTTTTAAAAAAAACTTTTAACGAATTGTAAGAAAGAGGTTTAATGATATAATTGTGTATTGTATTTTTTTTTTTTTAAATTTTAATTAAAATTTTTTTGTTTTTTTTTTTTTTCTCTCAAAACAATTGATACAATATATAAGAGTGCACGGACTATTTTAGAATACGGGCTTGAACCCAATATATAATGACCATTAATTTGACTGCATAAATAACTTTGAATGACATAAATAACTTTGACTAATAATACATAATTGACTTTGACTAATCATGGACTAACAGAACTAACCGAACCGAACAAACCGAATAACCCGATAACCGAACCGATCAACACCCCTAAATTGAGATGTTATATAGTTACGAACATAGAAATTTAAATCGTAAATCTTGAGAATAACATCGAATGTAGGCTTACACGAATGGGGTCGTTTTTCTAAAAATAGAAATCCAGAATAAAACAAAATTTCAGAAACGTAAATATTAAAAGATGACATTATAAAAAGCATCCTGTCTGCCCCTATAGCTCAGTGGTAGAGCGCCAGTCTTGTAAACTGGAGGTCTGTAGTTCGATCCTGCATGGGGCCAAATGAAATTTTACTGTGAAGGAGTTAACGTCCGAATATTCGATATCCCACCAAGAACAAATTTTGCGCGCAATTTGTCTGACTAAACAACAACCTCAAGTTATGTTGTGATAAATCATTTACAATATAACAGTTTCATAGTTATGTTATATTTCACAACAAATATATCTTGCACCATTTAATTTATTAATCAAACAAATAACCCTCCAAGTCGTAAAGTTTTGAGAATATATTTCTGAGTAATATACTGTACTACTTTTGTTTTGGTATAATGTTAGACCATAAAGGTACAGTTCGTGTCATTCGCTGATTATCCGCACGTCACGTCAACTTTTAACATATAACATTTTTATAAAAGTAAATCGCATAAATCGTCTCTAAAGTTTGGTCAAATTGCATATTTCATTCAAAACATTACAAAAGTGTAAGGATTGTCCATGTGGGAAAACATTTGGTGCAAGTATCGTCCCTGCAGGGACGATAATTGCACCAAAGGTTTCCACAAATGTTTCCTCACAGGGACGATACTTGCAACAAAGGTTTCCCACAAAAACGATCCTTTCACTTTCGTGACGTTTGAGACGAAACATGCAATTTGACCAAACTTTTGAGACGATTTATGCAATTTACTCTTTTTATAATGCAAAACTTATAAAACACCTTCCACAGTATAACCTAAAGTATTTGTACATGTGAATCACATTTTTTGCATAGAATAAGCGCATTTCATTAAACTAAAATTCATATTATAATACATAAAAAATACGTTTCATGATTAATTAAATTACAATACATAGAAAAACTACATTCTGTTGTGCTTCGTATATCGTTGCCAAAGATGATCCACAAGACTACGTCAAAGGCCGTTATCGTAACAGGGAGTGGCTTTTAAAACTTTTTATAACCTTAACAACTAAACACACATATTAATTTATCAGATAAACATAAGCGAAAGACTTTTACAAAATCACTTTTGTTGCAGATCTGTTTTCCACCCTTTCAACCATTTAAACATTCAGACTAATTAATCATGCAATACAATAAACACGTAATTACATACCTTATGCAACAACAACACATCTCCAAATGATCTGATATCTCTTCCTTGTTTCCCACTTCACCAACAAGTAGGGCTGAGCATTATAGACAGCGAACCGGACCAAACCGAGAAACCGGACCGGACATATTACGGTCCGGTCCTTGATCCACTATTTTCCTTATTTTCGGTCCTCGGTCCCGTCCAGTCCAGTTCGGTCTTACGTACAACCGACTGTATTGCCTTGTTTGACCGGACCGGACCGACGATCCGAACCGAACCGACCCGGGTTTGGACATATCGGTCCGATCCTCGTTCCACTCTTTTAGACCAAATCGGTTTTCGGTCGGGCCCGGTCCGGTTTTCGTACCATGCTCAACCCTACTAACAAGAACGCGAACACCAAAGTATACCAAACTCATATCTAAAGAAAGACCAGTTCACTTGGTATCCACGCTAACACTTAAATAAATCCTATAGCTGCTAGGCTTTGAGTGTAATAGTCAAACTTGACTCAAGAGATCAACCAAATCAAGATAACATGAAATCATAATGATTTCGTGTTGGTCTTTGGATCGGTCGACGTAAGGGACAAAGGGAGGGATGAGAGAATTAGGGTTTGTGTGAACTGTTTAACTGATGGATATTGAATCTGATTCAATGCATCCCTATTTATAATACTCTTAATACTTATTAAATAAGAAAGAAGTAATATCCATAATTAAATAAGATAATTTTCAAATTTAAATAATGAAATAAACTCTATATTTAAATTATCTAATTACTTTGTTTAAAATATATATTTATTTAGTTAAACTAAATAAATATATCCCTCGTACATAAACCAACCCTCTAAGGGGCCGGACTTATTTGTTCAATCCAGCTTTATCAAATGTTCGTTTACCCATAAGCTTAATTAAGTCATGTTACTAATTAAGACTATTATGTAAATGACTCATTTATTATCTCTTATTACCAACTCAATATATGTACAATACATAAATATATATATTCTAGATTCTCGTGCTATACGTGTGTGACCCATCGATCTCATAAATAGTAACCAATATAAGTTTGTATGTGTGATAACCGGTAATTTGTTTAAGGTTAAGTATTATAAAATATTATAGTTTTGTATTTTGAAGTATTTCGATCTTGTCAGTTTTCCTGATGAAAGCTGAAAAGATGACTTCTGTTGGCTATTT
The DNA here is from genome assembly GCA_026074375.1 of Tanacetum coccineum. Lineage (NCBI taxonomy): Eukaryota > Viridiplantae > Streptophyta > Magnoliopsida > Asterales > Asteraceae > Tanacetum > Tanacetum coccineum. Next base: position 4,173 of record BQNB010020724.1, on the reverse strand, counting down.
TTGTGTAAAAACGGTTTCGGTTTAACTGGAAGTTTGATGGAATTTTGAGTTCGTAAATGAATCGATTTTGATTCGTTTTTCTATTTTAGAGTGGTTTTGAGGTTTTCAATGCTTTCCGGGAAGTTTTCCTGCGTTTAGCGAAAAATCGTCACGCAGCGCGTACCGGCACGACAGTTTATTTAAGTGTGGAGATTTAACGAAGTTGGGAATGTGTTAATGGGTTTATTTATTTAATAAATTCATAATGATAAAATAACGTTGGTTTAAAACGTAAATCGTGAGTGTGAGATTTGAAAGTTATCAGAAAACAGTTGTTTTCGTGAAATTCGGTAAAAGACTGTACCGGTCGTAAAAGGTAAAATTTTAGTTGAATATAAGTTTTCAAACCCTATTTTATGGTTTGAAGTGTTTTTAAATGGATGAGCAAGGTTCGGTTGAGTTTGGTAAAAAATTCATGTTTTCGGTCCGGAGTCTGCCGACAACGGCTCAAAATAGATTTTTGTAGCAATTTAATGTGATAAGTGTCGTGTGAATAACCTAGATTAATGGAAAAATAATTTTAAACGCAATGAAGATAATAACTAAGTTTGGTTGACGTTTTAAAAGGATGAAAATTAAGTTTTTAAGTGATCCCGACGCAAAAAGGAAGACCCGAGGCCTCCTAGGATGCTTGGACGCCTAGAATGGATAAGAGATGACAAGAGGGATAAAAATTTGCTAAGATGTTCCCTTGCTACACAAATATTCCACCACCATAACCAATTTCTCATTCATGCATCTCATTTTGAAAATCAAAAACACAAAATCTCCTTCTCTCTAGAACCGGACGAACCACAAGGAAGAAGAAAACAAAGATTTTGAAGATTTTCTCAAGAACACGGGTTAAGAATAGATGGTGGGTTGATAGTTAGTAGACGCGGGTTATATAAAAGGTGTACGAGTTTGTTCTTTTCGCGTCAAAACCAAACCAAGGTCATCCAAACTTGTAAGTTTTCTAAACTTTGTTAAAAGTTGTACTTTTATGGCTATTATGGTGTTAAAACACTAGTTGTACAAGTTGATCGTCGTAAAAATCGAATCTTGGAAACGAAAATGTGAATAAAAGGGGGTGTTTGTGCGTCGGCTTATAAAGAAAGAAAAGAAAGTATTTTGAGTTTGAACAAAATGGTTGTTGTGGTAATTTTATATCTTATGAAAATGTTTAATAAGGGCTTATTTTGAAGTTTGGCTTATTCAATAAGCTAGGTTATAACTTATTTGGGCTTATTTGTTTTCGGTTTGGGTTTGGCCCAATAAGGGTCCGTTTGGTTATTTCGGTCAGACGCCAAAGTGGGCTCGGCCCATTTGGTTATTGGTTTTGGATTTGGTTATTGGACTTGGTCATGGATATTGGTTTTGGCTATTCGGTTTCAGCTTATTTTTGAGCTTTTATTTTTGGCTTATATTAAAAGCTTATGGCTTATTTGGTTTCGGCTTATATTAAAAGCTTATGGCTTATTTGGTTTCGGCTTATATAAAGAGGCTTAAGGCTTGTTTGATTTTCGGTTTATATATATATAAATTTTCTGAGCTTATAACTTATTGTTTCGGCTTAATGAGCCACGGATATATGTGATTTCAACTTATATTTGATTCGGCTTAATGGGCTTACGGTCCATTGGGTTTTGGTTTGTATTTTGGACTTATGTAAAGAGGTATGGACTAAGTTTTGCTATTGGGCTAATTACTTAAAGACCTTAATGGGTTATAAGGCCCAATAACGAGTAAATGAATTAGTGGACTTGTAAATGGACTAAAAGATTTATTTTGGACTAAGAGGGATTTTGTTGGACTTGTTGAATGTAAAAAGGATTATTTCGTTACGGTTGGATAAAACGTGTTGAAGGTATTGATATTGTGTTTTGTCGGAAAATGTTGGGTTTGTGAAAAGTGTTTGGGATTAAGGTTTACGACCTTGGAAAAAGTCATATAAACGTACGGGTCATGCCGAATTTTCGAAAAAAATTTATACTTAGATACTTTGCTTAAAAAGGGTAAATTTTCAAAGATTTATTAATAAATAGTCATTTTGCTTGAAAATTTTAATGCAAGATAAAAGATATATTTTTCCTCGAAGCCTTTTCTTAAATATTTAATATTTATAATCATTGTGTCGATTTGATTTGAGGAAATAACGGATGATTCTTATGGAAGACTAAGTGTCGAGGTAAAAGCTATTGGACATAGACGTAATAAAATAACGAGACGTTGAAATTACCCAGTTAGCCCGATAATAAGACAAAAATAATAATAAAATATTATTATTTTATTTAAGTTATTAAATGCTTATATATATATTAAAAATATGTATATATATCGTATCGATTACAGAAATGTGGATTTATTTATCTTCGGCTTTCGAGTTCTTGCTCATTTCTTTTCGTCAGATTTTCGCGGAATATTTTGGTCGATTGTATCGTTCAACGATTTGAGGTGTTTGAGCTATATTGAATTGATATCGCACTTTACCCAAGTGTTTTTGAGTCATTTTTGCGTAATTACCACACAACCATAATATGAGATAAAGTTTTGATAATGGGATAAGGTTTTGGTAATGTGATGACGGTTTTTGTAATAAGATTAACGATATGAGATAACGAGTTTGGAATGATATGAAGTTGAAATGAGATTTTGGGATGAAAATGAGGAATTTAGGTGAGTAAAGACGAACACTTATACAATAAGATAATTCTGTACGAGTATTAATAAAGTGAGTATATATTAGGTCGTTGTCGGGTATCATTGTGCGCTTGCGTAGAGATTATTTGTGCTTTGCCTTGTTTGAGATTGTGCAGTTGCTTTTGATTGCTAATTGAGGTGAGTTCTTGTAGCCCCATTTTTACTGTTTTTCCGTTGAGGGAAAATGATACTCAAATGTGTTTTGAAATGTTTTGAATTGATCTGTGCGAAATGTGGTTTTGTTTTTGGGACAAGATATGTGCTTATGATTGCTATGTGAATATTATCTGCTGCATGATTGTTTGGATCGAAAGGGTACGCCTGCCCAGTATTTGTATGATTGTTTGAATCGGATGGGTACGCCTACCCAGTATTTATGCGATTATTGGAGCGGATGGGTACGCCTACCCTAGTTTGTGTGTGGTCATGCCCTAATTTTAGTGCTCCAGCTGGTAGGCCCTTTAGGTGCGCAAGTGACATATTGTGATTGACTAGCGGGGATGCTATGTCTTGGATTAGTTGCATATATTAACTGTCATATAGCACTATTGTCCACTGTTTTGAGATATGGCACAACTTTTGGGTTTAAGGTCAAACCTACGAGCTCACAAACATTATTGTTGACGTTTTCGAGTATCATTTTCAGGTGTGTCAAATCAAAGGTATATGAATGATATTGGAAGAGCAATGGTGTAACCCAAGGGAACTAGGTCGAGATGGGTTTTGATTATTTGGTTTTGTCAAGTTTTGACTTATAAACTTTATGTAAATTCAAGTTTCATTATTGTAAATTGTAAAGTGTATGATCTTGTATCTTGTGCGATGAACGTTATCGTCGCATCCCGTGTTTCCGCTACTGACGGGGTGTGACAGAATGGTATCAAGAGCCAAGGTTGTAGAGAATGCCAATTATTATAAAATAAAATAAAAAGCGCAACTATAACCAAAAAGTGAAGTCTATTTTTAGTAAAACCTCAAACATGACGAAAGTCAAATAGCCCGAGCAGTTCATGGCATTTTTTTAAATTACGCATAACCTGATCAACTATGCTTAATTCATGAAGGACTGCAAAATGATGGGGTTAGTTTTCTAAAGTTATGTTAGAGGAGGGAAGGGATGTGTGAGTAATGTGACCACCTAAAAATGATAGGATGTAAAGTGATGAGAACACTTGCGAGTGTTGAGATTGAAATCATATTGATTTTAGGATTGTCATGCTGCCTTAGTAGTAGTAGTTTGCGATGCCTTGAGAGTGTAAGTAAAATTGTTGTGGGTAGCGATGATTGATTTATTGATGTTGGTCATGCTTGCCTTAGTGTAGTGCATATTGCCTTGAGAAACTTTATGGATAGTCGCAGGGAGCGACGTTAATTGAGAATATGCTTTTGTGGATTATGTGTTTTATGTGGTGACCAGTTGTGCCTGTTCGGTATCGAACCTGGTCGGTGTTTATT
>BQNB010020723.1:43676-53676 GCA_026074375.1 Tanacetum coccineum | reverse complement strand
GTGGAAGAATGAAGAAAATTTTTTCATCTTCAATCAGAAAAGAAACTTCGATAGAAAATTGCACAGAGCCCTCTGAAATAAATCAAATTCACGATATCCTTCTTCCTTATCCTACTTTTCCAGAATCTGAACAGAAAACAGAAATATCAGAAAAAAAACAAGTAAAAATTGATTCAAATAATAGGTTAAAGTTTTCATTGAACGCAATTCTAACTAATCCTAAGCGCGAAAAAAAATCTATTGGAATAAACATAAATGAAATAGGTAAAAAACCACCTCGATGGTCATACAAATTAATCAACGAGTTGGAACAAATGTTTAAAAAACGACGAAAAGAACAAGGCGTAATGCAAGGGCTGGATCACCAGCTTCGAACAAGACGATTTAAACGTATAGCTTTTTTAACTCGTTCCAAACGAAGTTTTAAGAAATCTAATTTCAAGAATTATAATCTTTATACAAAATTTAATAGAGATTCGGGTTTTATAAGTTATTTGGAAGAACCAGATTTTCGTCGAGCCGTAATCAAAGGATCTATGCGCATTCAAAGACGTAAAATGGTTATTTGGGGACCGTCTCAAGGAAATCCGCATTCCCCTCTTTTTTTGGAAAAAATGGAAGATTTTCCTTTTCCTATATCCGACCTAATGAAGCTTTTTTTTAATATTAGAGATTGGTTGAGTAAAAAGTCAGAATTTGAAATTTTAGATCAACAATTCCAAATAAAAAAAAACAACCAGGAAGACGCAATGGAATTCTGGGAAAACATTCCATATGCACAAAAAACAAGAAGTATTCTGTTACTAGCACAATCAATTTTGAGAAGGTATATTAAATTACCCTTATTGATACTAGCTAAGAATATTGGCCGTATTTTATTAAGGCAATCTCCGGAATGGTATGAGGATTTCCAAGATTGGAATAGAGAAATTTATTTAAAGTGCAGCTATAATGGTCTTCAATTCTCCAAAACGGAATTTCCTAAAAATTGGTTAATAGACGGTTTTCAGATCAAAATCTTATACCCTTTTCATTTGAAACCGTGGCACGGATCTAACCTACGACTCTCTGATAGAGATCGAAAGCAACAAGATGATTTTGATTCTTGTTTTTTAACAGTTTTGGGAATGGAAACAGAATATCCTTTTGGTCCTCCTCGAAAAACACCTTCCTTTTTTGAACCCATTTTTAAAGATATAGACTACAAAGTAGAAATAAGAAATTTTAATTTGAGAGTTCAAAGAGTTTTAAAAAAAATAACAAAAAAACAAGAAAAAGCATTTTTGTTTTTAAAACAAATAATAAAAGCACTTTTAAAAGGAAAGAAAATTCCATTATTTATACCGAGAGAAATATATGAATCAAGTGAAACTCAAACAGAAAAGGATTCGAGAATCAGCACTCAGATAATTCATGAATCTTTTAGTCAAAATAAATCTAGAGATTATTCACAGGCAAAAGAAGAGATTAAACATAGAATTGATAGAAGAAACACAATCAGAAATCAAATAGAAATAATGAAAAAAAATAAAAAGAATAATCGAGAATCACCCCCAAAATTTTGGAAAATATTAAAAAGAAAAAATATTGAATTAATATTTCAATTTTGCATTGAAAAATATACATAGATATCTTTTTATGTATCATTAATATGCGCATAATTTCTCTACAACTTTTTATGGAATCAACAAAAAAAAATTCTTAAAAAATACATTGACAATAATGAAATTCAATACATGTTTTCTTACATAGAACACATGCTTTCACAACCTCCCTTTCCAAACACTCCACCACCATCAATCTCTCCAAACTAAACGTACTCCATGCTTAGTTAGTCATTTTCCAAATAATTTTCAACCAACCTTTTGCTAGCAAGTCCTATGGCATCCTAGGAGAATTAAGAGTCTTTGTAGTTTAAATTTTTTATGTATTATGTATTAGTATGCTTCAAGCATAGTGTTTTAATTTGATGTATGCATGATTGCATCTTATACACAATTTCTATGGTTAATGAATGATCGTTAGTATTATGCTTCTCTATTTGCACTTGCTAGTTTTCTATCTTATGTCGGTTGAATCACTCCTATATATATAGTTGAGTCAACAGTCAAGTTGATATTTTTATTTGTGATAGTTATGTCTACACATATATCTTGACTCTTGTCAAGCATCATCAACATCTTTGAGTATTTTTTCTTTGCCTTTGCTATATGTTAGAAATCGTTGTCTTGTTCTTCTAACTTGTTTTTGTAGCAAAGTATACATAGCTCGATTCCTTGTACCCTCGAACGAGGGGGAGTACACATCAAGGGGGAGCGATTATTCCATCGATTTTACGCTTATACATCGACGAAGCCTTTTTTATTCTACAAAAAGGGGGAGAAATGAAAATAAAACTCACTAAATACTTGTTTAAAAATTAATTTTACATTTAATGAGTTTAAATTTTGTAATCATCAGAAAGGGGGAGATTGTTGATAGAAATAATGCCTAAAAAAGTTATTAATATTTTTCGACCTCTCTACGTTTTGATAATCACAAAATGTAAAAATGCTTAATGTAAAATTAAACATAAACAAGTAATTAGTCGTAAATTTTCATTTCGAAAATTTAATCACTTAAAAGTATGAATAAATAAATGCTTATTGCATTTTATGATCAAAGGAATTTTTATTCAACCTCACATTTTTTATAAAATGTTATAAACATTTTTAAAACTTATACAAAACATTTTTACATTTATAAGAAATGTTTTATTCAAAATAAATATTTTGAATTCAAATTTTCAACCTAAAAACGGATATATTTGATCCAGAAAACACCTTACATGGAAAAGACAAAAAGGAAGCGTCTAGCCTAGGGAAGCCCCCTTAAAGGTAAGGGCCCCTAGGAGCTAAGGGGGCCGGCCCGACAAAAAGGCTCACAGCTTTACCTATAAATAGCAGACTGTTCCCCATAGATTTTCTTACTTTTTGCACCCATTCTCTTCTGTCTAAAATCAGTTTATACATCACCTACAATTCTTTGATCATTTAATCTTAAGCTTTTGTTTCCAAGTGATTCAAGCTTAGATCTTTAAGTGCAAGAGAAGAATACGTCCTACCATTAAATGAATAAGTATTATAGCTTAGTTTATGTCCTCGTAACATTGGTACGATTGTATCATATCTTGTAAATCATTTGTGTATATTGTGTAGTTGTGTGTAATAGTTAGATTGTGGTGATCATAGAAAGTATAGTTAGATCATGGTGATCATAGAAAGTATAGTTAGATCGTGGTGATCATAGAGAAGAGTAGATAGATCGGGCTGATCGTGTTAGTGTCGAGGTGAAGTGAAGTGTTGATAGTGCGGTTAGTATTTTAGTCCTCAAAATACAAAGTGCGTGGTAGAATGGTTCTAGCTAGGATTAGAACTCGACATTTAGCTTAGTGTCAAAAATCGGTGTAAGCTACTTGTGTACGGTTTTCACTGCCTAAAGGGATTTTGTTGACACAGTGAAGAGAACTCTCGAGTTTGGTACTCGAGGAGTGGATTAGGGCGAAGAGGTGCTTCGTTACCGAACCACTATAAATCCTTGTGTTATGGTTTGATATTTCTAACTCTTTTCTCTTGTCTTGCATATTTATTTTATATCTTGTTATCATTTATTTACTTAGTTGTATTGTTCATATTGTGCATATATTGAGATCACATAAAGTCGAATCTAAATTTTTACAAAAAAACAATACACTAAATTAAAAAGCGATAAACTATTTAACACCCCCTTCTTGTTTTCCATAATGTTTCTCGGCATATGTTAAGGGGGAGTGTCTTTACAATGAATAAAAACTTTCAAAGATCAAAATTTCTTCTTCATATGTGTTTGTAAGGTGATAAAAAATAGAAAGAGGGATTTGTAAGAAAAAATAAAAAAGAGAGAATTGAGAAATCTTACGTAGTGTTTGGTATGATGTAATGAAAGTTGGAATGGAATCGGTTATTACGTTTGAATAGAAAAATCTTGTTTGTTTACAATTATACAATGTAATGTTTCATTACAATGAATGACTCATTACATCAAAAACTACCCTTTTCATTCTATAGGGGCACCCTTCTTTTTTTTCATTACGTCTGTAATGTAATCAAAATTACATAAAAGTCCACTATTAATTAACCACATTAAATACACTGCTTATTAACTATGGACATTTTAGTCTTTTTTCTTATCGATTGCATTTTGTTCTATCATACCAACCAAACATTATTAATAAGGGTAATGAATTATTACATTACATCATTTATTCCATTACGTCGCTTATTCCATTCATTAATATTTCATTACATCCTACCAAACGAACCCTTATACTTGAAAAAAAATGAAAGTATATGTCATGTGCTTCAAAAGCAAGACCAACACATGAAAAGAAAAAGCGAAAAGTATGCAAGAAAAGAAATGTCACCGCATACAAAACAGACAGAGCGCTTGTTCTAAATTATCTTGATCTTATCAAAATCCCATAATACAATCGCAGATGTTCATCATGGTTAACACAAACATTCTATGGGCTTATCATCCTCAGATGGATAGACAAAGTGAGCGTACAATTCAGACATTAGAGGATAAGTTAAGAGCGTGATTGATCGACTTTGGTGGCAGTTGGGATGTTCCCCTACCGTTAGCTAACTTTTCTTATAATAATAGTTATCATTCGAGTATTCGATGTGCTTCGTTTGAAGCAATGTAGGGAAGGAAATATAGGTCGCCCGTTCTATGGGCTGAAATTAGAGAAAGCAGGTTGATTGAACCAGAATTGGTACAATAGATGACTGATAAGGTAGTCTTGGTAAAGGAAAAGCTTAAAGCGGTGAGAGATCGTCAAAAGAGCTATGCTGATAATAGGCGCAAGCTACTAGAGTTTGAGGTTGAGGATCAAGTGTTACTGAAAGTGTCGCCTTGGAAAGGTGTAGTGCGTTTGAAAAGAAAGACGTGTTAGCATCGAGGTATGTAGGGCCATTTGATATCATTGAAAGGATCGGTCCTATAGCCTATTGATTAAGATTGTCTCAATAATTAAATAATGTACTTGAGGTGTTTCAAATTTAAAGAAGTATTTAGCGGATGCAAATCCGCCTGTGCATTAAGGTAGACAAAACATTTCATTTTGTTAAAGAACCTGTTGAGATTATCGATCGTGAGGTTAAAAGTTTGAGGCGTAGTAGGATTCCAATAGTTAAGGTCCATTGGAACTTGAAGCGAGGTCATGAGGATTTCATAAACAAGTATCACACACTTATCGTTGAGCAAGTAAAATCGTTGGAATACTTATTAAGAGTTGGACACAAGGGTTACTTACACTGCAGACCTTAGAGCTACCCTTACATGTTTTGTGGTGGTTTGGTTAAAGTTATATATTGAGTAAACCTAAAGTCGAGCCAATTCTTCAAAAACGTTGAGCTTTGTAACAACACATAACCTAATTTCAAGACTGTTCTTATTTGATGAGTTGAGGGGTTGAGTTATGGATCAAGTTGTTACACAACTTAAGGTTTTTGACGAGTTTCCTCGAGGACAGGCGAGACACATGTAGTTGGATGTTCACTTCGCTTATAGCTGTTATGCTGCTATTTGTACTCTCGTGTGGGTAAGCAAAAATTGTTAACAGTAGAAACGATTAAATTTCGGGATGAAATTTCCCTAAGGAAGGGAGACTGTGACAACCGTGGCTTAAGCAGGTTAGTCAAACCGTTAGTATTGACTTAAATATCATTATGTGCTATAATAATTATGTGGTTATGTGATCTTATGTGAGTTGGTTATCAATCCATGGAGCGTGATCGTCTCATTGTGATTGAATTTATGGTTGTTATGGGTATTTCATTTTGTTCACATTTTAGTGACAATGAAAATGATAGTATAATTTATTGTGTGTACGTATTATTTTGTGTAAGTATTATGTATGTACGTATTTAAGTAATAATGATTTGTAGGAGTAAGATTTAGGTCTAGTAATTTAGTTAGTTAGATTTTAGTATTATTAAGTTATGAAAATAAAATATGAAATGAATTTATTTTATAGTCATTTAAAACTAGTTTAAATAAAAAAGGTTTGCAAAATTAATAAATGGTTTTTATAAAAATAAGAAAATAAGAGGATTAATATGTACTTAATAATAAAAAAATAAAAATAAAGGGATGTTTGTTGGATCGGTTATACAAAAAGAAAAAGAAAAAGAAAACAAAATTTGATTACAATTAGGATTCTAGATAGTATAAATACAAAACCAAGGAAAACCCTAAATCACTTTTTTTTCTCCATTGTTCATGTGTTCGGTCAAAACCCCCAAAGAAGAAGAAAAATAATAATTTTTTTATCAAGGTTTTTAGGTAAGTTCTTAAACCCTTTTCAATTAATCTTCTTTTTAAAATTAATGTAACAATAAATTGATGGAATTAGGGTTTTCATATTCTCTGTAATTAATGATGTTAGACGAATTAGAAGTGATTAGGGATAAATTATAAGCGTGTTGGTGTAATCGGTTAGGTCTAGAACGCGTTAAAATAGGAATTAGGTTTGGGAAGAATTTTAGGTCATGCTGTTCGATTGATATCTCAATGATGGTGACGTGTTTTATTATCAATCTTATATCTATTGATAAGTTCAGAGAGTCTAGTTTTCAAAAAATCTGGCCACGATCGATTTTGAGGTCGGGAAGTTGGCCTAATGATTTTCGCAAGAAAAGTTGTCAAAATAGTAAATTCGGGTCATATTTAGGTCTAATTTTGGGGAGTAAAACCCCTACTTAAAATTCGAATTAGGGTTAGCCAAAAATCAGAGGTCATATTTTAGGTGTCTGTTAACTCCAATTCGAAGGGCTAGTGATAAAACATTTTCTAAGTATTTTTAAGGACGTCAAACTTTTTTGTGTGCATTCAGGTCCAAATCTGAGTACTTTGCAAAGATGAATTTTTATAAAATAGTTCCACTTAATATTATTTTTTTAAAACATCATTGTAGCTCACAACTCATTAAGGAGCTAGAGAATATAAGGAGAACCAACAATTAGGTGTTTTAGTATTTTATTTGCGGCCATAAAGTGACAACAAAATTCAGCCAGAAACTGTGAAATTAGAAGTTAATGGTTAAGGTTATATATGGTATGAAAATGATATGGGAGATGTATTTAGAGGATCATAAACTTAGTATAAGGTTTAGAAGTCCATCATATGATTGTTACATTGGTTTGGGCATTTAGCCTAACCGAGTGTAACTTGTGTTTTGTTGTGTTTAGATTGTTTGCAAGATTCTGTCAAGTAGCTGAGCATCAGGTGAGTTTCATAGTCCTATTTTACTATGTTTTCTTGGGATGTAAATGATGTAAAATATGTTTTGAAACATTTTAATTGCTATGATTATGTGGTTTAATCGACACATTGACGTTTATGAAGGTATTATATGTTATGTGCTACATGTTAGGCGTTGTCGGATCGAGGGTAACGTTGCTACCTAATATTGTGTGGCTTGGATCGGGGGTAACGTTCCTACCCATGACTGTGAGACATGCTTTGTGGCTTGGATCGGGGGTAACGTTCCTACCCATTATTATGAGACGTACTTTATGGCTTGGATCGGGGGACACGTTACGTCTTATTTATGGTTGACTGGTACATATGCATGTTAGCTTGTATAATAGTTAGCTTAATTGTCCTGCCCTGTTTTGTTTTTATTAATCACAGTAATTGATTTAAATCTTGAATTGTGTGTCGTAAACCTATGACTCTCACCAACCGTTGTGTTGACGTTTTTAAGCATCATTTTCAGGTGAGCATGTTGAGGGTTTTAAAGCTAAAAGTGGCTAGAGAGACCTTAGGATTACATATAGAGTTTATCTTTTGATTTTCGTTTCATACTTGATTTATGGATATTTCTTGAATGATGTTTGATTTCTTAGGTTTGTGAGGCATGTTATGTCTTTGTATTAATGAGACCCTTATTCATTAATGCAAGACTCCTTTGTGTTAAGGTATTGTTATGAAACTTTGTGTCCCTTTATGTTTTGCTTTGTGCATGTAGTTTTCTCTATTGTTGACACCATGGTGTTATGATGATACCCATGAAGTTACGCCTAGTGTTTCCGCCTTGGTGGGGTATGACAAGATCTTCTTCACCTGAAGCTTATTTTTAGAAGCTTTAATGATCATGATGCTCATGATGAATCATAATCATCATAAGAGAGAGAAAATATAAGCTTAGTATTGGCCAAATATGAGAGAGGTAAAGATATAAGTATATTTGGGGAGAAAATGTAAGGTCAATTCAAGTATATGAATAGGGAGAAGATATAAAGCAAGAAAATATAGGACAAATCAAGATAATGGGAAAAAGAAATTGAAGATTAAGGAAATCATTATGATAAAAGTTGTTTGATTACGAAGATAAGATTTGTATTCGAGATTGAGGTTACTTAATCAAGTGTTTTGAATAAGCTGTAGTGTTTCATCAACTTCAAAGATCGATGAAGATAGCCGATTTGACATTTGCATGAAATTACTTCTCAAGAATATCGACATTGTCTTCAAATAATCAAAGTTTATTAATTTAAGAGATGGATATGTGACTGAGGGGGAGCTAAAAAGAGTATGAAGATTCAATGATAAAGATAAGTGCTCAAGTCTTCTACAAAGCAATGCTCAATCAATATCATTGATGACATCAAATAACGTCACATTTATACCATCATTTATCCCAAGTAATTTAACCATTTTGATATCATTATTGCAAGAATTTGTACTTAATTGCTTAAAAGTGATATTTGCAGTAATTAGGGAGTGATTTGTGAAGACATGCTAAAAGGCGTATATTTTGGAGCTAAAACGATGATATTTGAAGAATACTAATTTCTGTTCAATACGTCGTATCCAGCAAAAGAGATACGGCGTATCAGCGCCTGGACTTCACAAGAAAACGAATAAACTCAATTCCCAATACGGCATATCCTCCCTACATACATACGTCGTATCCAACATGGATAAACTTCAAAGATATGGAGATAAATATATTTTGGGAATGATATCATTAATTGATTGAGAACGTAGCGCGCACTCCAAGGAATACAACCCTATACGTCGTATTGACCTTGTTGAATACGGCGTATCCAGTCTTTTTCAGACACATAGAAGACTCAAAAACTAGTTTTCAGTGTGCAAAATTATATTCTCAATACCATACACTCATAAGACGATTTTCTAAAGAGAAGAGCATCCAAGGTCAAGCATCAAACCTAATTCCATAGAAGACACCGTGTAATTCCTATACTCTTGTAATCATTTAATTTTTGGTATCGTTCGGTAAAACGTTTAGTTTACCTTGGTTATTTGACCACACTTGTATAATTACAATGGTTATGGGATAATACCCTCGGGTATTACTCATCTTAATGAAGATTTAATGTTTGGTTTGTTTTAACTCGAATCGCTTAATTAATCGTTGACCGTTTAATTATGTTTATCACCTAATACTTGTTTATGTGCTTAAATATGCGACCTATCATTCAACTGGGTCTAGTGATACCTAACAAGTAATCTAGATACCGGGATAGCTCTCCATATCATGTTCTATATATCTGGACCAATAGGATCACAAATACTGTTCTGTCTTTGCCTTTAAATTATGAGCTTAGTTGGACCGGCAGGTGACTCGTATGCTTCAGCAATCATGTTCTTAATTAATTGGTGAAGATTTAAACAGTAACCTACCAGTATATAAAACATCGTTAAGTAGTAAGTGGGTTAAGTCCTAATAGGCTAGGGAATTAACAAGATCACCATTGTTTTAATCCCTAAGATATATTATAATTAAACTAAAGAATGCTTTATGCGGATGCGTTAATTATGACAGGATTCAACGTGTCTAGGTCTTAGGATGATGTCCCGCCTAAGTCTTAAGAATGATATGCCGCTTCGAGATAAGTAAATCATTGCACTAAAACAAACAAACCAACATTTAACTGGATTTAATATG
>BQNB010020723.1:4401-43370 GCA_026074375.1 Tanacetum coccineum | reverse complement strand
CAGTTTTTGTCTGTTTTTGGTCATTTAAGCTCGTTTTTAGAGGTAAAAGATATGTGTAATTAAGCACTTATCAGTGATAAAAGACTTGATTCGGTGGAATCAAGTGCAATGGTTAAGTCCTTTTTAAAATCCTTTAGTTTGGAAAAATGATCATTAAAATCAATTGGATTATCAAAAGTGATTCTTATTGGCATAACAATGGTAGCAATTGGTATTTGACTTGAAACTTTGTCATCTTTCATCTTAATATCATCAACTTCTTGAGGACGAGAAAGAGGTTTTGGTTTCTTATTTAAGAACGTTGCTAAAAGACAAATTATCTTCTTCCTTATCGCAATACGAGTCATCATTATCCATACAAATCGGATCAACGAGAAAAACATCGGCGTTTTCCATGAACAAACCTTCTCTCCGGTGAGAGTAAGGGAAGTAGGATTGCTACTTGAAACTTCAAGGGTGGGAGGAAGGGTAAGATCAATTCCCGATGGAATTGAATCTTTTTCAAGATAAGCTTCAAATTCACTTTCTTCCGGTGAAGTAAGTGTAAAGGAAGAAGAAGACTTAATCTCGGCATCCTTATCGTTTTCTTCAAAGAGAGGATTCACGTTGCTAGATTTGAAACTATCATCGAATTCGAAAAGAGGAATTGAAATAATTCGAAACGTTTCTTCTTGAAAGTCCTTTTTAAGAATGGAAACATCATCACCCGGTGGTAATGAGTTAGGAGGAGTGAATTCATCGGTGAATTCCTTAGAAGTAGAATCACTAGTCTTTATCGGAGAAGAACTAGGAAAGGAATCATCGGATTGAATAGTGGAATTGCCACTATATATCTGAGCAAATAAGTCCTTAAAACCAATGTAATTCGGAACGTTAAAAATATCGATTCAACTTTTTGAATTCCATTAAGTTTTGATTTCTCACTTTGCATGTTCAACGTTAAACTTTCATTTCCATCACGAAGGATCAACTTTTCGTCGTAAACATCAATTAAAGCTCGTGCGGTTCGTAAAAATGGTCTTCCGAGAATTAAAGGAATTTGTTCGTCGGGAACATAATCAACAACTACGAAATCGGCCGGGTATGTAAACTTTCCTACGGGAACAAGCACATCCTTACAAATCCCATCCGGTCGACAAAGTTGACGGTTGGCTAACTCGAGAGTCATTTGGGTTGATTCGAGGTTGGTAAAACCTAACCTATGAAAGACCGAGAGAGGCATTAAGTTGATACTAGCTCCTAAATCGGCTAAACCTTGACATTTAAGCTTTGAAAAATCACATGGTATGGTAAATCGACAAGAATCTCCCAATTTCTCGGGTAATTTCTTAAGAATTACGGCACTACAATTTTCACTCAACGGAGTATTAGCAAGTTCTTCAAGTTTTTCCTTATTAGCGCAAAGATCTTTAAGCATTTTGGTGTATTTTGGCATTAAAATCAATGCATCCGCAAGAGAAATATTGAAATGAAGTTGTTTAAACATTTTCCAAAACTTTTGAAGTTGAACCTTATCTTTTTCTTGCCTTTTTTCTACATTTCTTCTTTCCGGGTAAGGAAGCTTAAGTTCATATGTTTTAGGATTATTGACAATTCCCTCTTGATTCACTTTTGTTGTTGTTTGAGAATTTGTCTCTTGAACTTTTTGGGTTAGAGGAGGTGGGACATGTTCCGTTGACGTCTCCTCTACCACATCCGGATTAACAAATGGAGGAGGCATAGGAATGGACGGCCCTTCGTAAGAAACTCCGCTTCGAGTTGTTATTGCCCTGGCTTCGTTCCTTGGATTTGGAATGGTATTGCTCGGTAAAGTACTTGAACTTGAAGCTTGATTGGGATTGCTGAAATCATTAATCTTGGTGCAAAGGCTTGTTAACAAACTTGTAACATTTGCCATTTGATTTTGCAAACCTTGATTTTGATTTTGCACATTCTTCAATATCGCATCATTTGCTTTGACGTAGCTTTCAAAATCCGTTTTCAAAACACTATTTGTTGGAGGTTGGTAAGGTACAACTTGATTGATTGGTGGTTGGTATGGTGGAGCTTGATTTGATAACTTGGTTTTGGTTGGTTTGACGGTTATGATTAAAGTTGTTCCACGGTTTATTGGTTGAAGTTCGAATTGTGTTCCTTTGATAACTGGTTTGGTTTAGTTTGGACATTCGTTTGATGAAAACCCGGTGGTTTTCAATTGACTTGCAAATTTGGAAGGTTGGTTTCTTATGTGGCATGAGGAGAATTTCCAACAGCTAAATCTGCGGTTTGTTGAAATGTTGGAGGTTGTCATGAAAAACGGGAAAATCCCGTTTCCACTTCGAGTTAACGACAAAGGTTAAAAATGGTGGATTTGATCCACCAAGTAACACATAACATCCTCAACTGCTTTGACTGGTGCAGAGTAACAACTAAAGCTTCATTGATTCAGTCATTTGTTATCTTGATATCATCTGATCCTAGAGCCGCGGCATATTAGCATATAAAAGAATTATTTAGAAGGTGAAGAATAAAAGAGGCAACCGTATCACATCTTGAATCATTAGCACGACTTCTAGAGGTAACAAACTATTGACTTGCTTTCAATAAATGCTAAACCTTCTTAGGCACTTGACCAAGAAATTGCCACCTGCTGCAGAATCTAAGCATCTTGATCGTTTGAATTCAAAGAGTTGTAAAAAGTATCGAGTTGGTGTAGTTCCGAGAAGCCATGGTGAGGACATTGACGAAGGAGTCCTTTAAAACGTTCCCCATGTCTTTCTTTACAGGCTTCAGTTGGTTTTTTGATATAAAAAGTGATTATCTCATCCTATAGTAAGTGGTATTTTGAAGGTGGTGGAAGTTATTTTGATTTTAATGAATTTTGAACGAATGTCGATCCCATGTGAGAATTGATCTAGAGGTTCCTTGTCTAACCAATCACGGGCTTTCACCGTCTAGAGAAAAAATGGAAAAAGCAAAAGCTTAACCGAAGTTTCGGGAACTTCTGATGTCCTAAACTTGTGAAGTGACCACCTTATTAAAAAATCGGAAGGTGAATTGTGAGGGTCTTGTCTACCCGTAAACAGTATTACTTTGCACAAGATTTGATTAAAGTTTTTTAGCTCAAAAATTTACATTGATCGGTGGGATAACTATAGCATCTTCATACCCCTCAATGGGTGCTTGTAACATTTGGGCCATTGTTCGATTGTCGGCCATTGGAACAACGTTTTGTTCAACAATTGGTTCAACCGGAAGATTTTGTTGTTGTCGACGTCTTCGAGATTGCGAACGAGTGCGCATAAAAAGAAAACTAACAATTAAAAAAAATATTAAAAAAAATATAAAAAAAAAAAAAAAAAAAAATCAATGTAGTGAATAAAAAGGATGCAAGTTATAAATCCTTAAGTGTTAATAATTAATATGCAAACTCCATCGCAATAAAGTACATGGGCATTTGTCGGTTCGCTCCCGATGTGACATCGAAAGAAAGGATGGAGGATGTATATTTAGGGATGATATCATAATAAGTACGCGAGCTCTTGTCGGAGGCGAGGCCGATGTGTCGTTGAAAGAAAAGTGATACCAATTCCTAGCCTAATAATGTAAATAGTGAATAATAAGGTTGCAAAGTTAGAAAATAAATAGTAAAAGTTTCATTTTCTAAAGCCAAGGTATTCTTTTTGAGCTAAGGTTTGCAAAAGTCTACAAAGCTTTTTCATCGGAAGTTCATGCGTTTCGGTTAGTATTCCCCGGCAGCGGCGCCAAAAACTGATTCGTAGTTTTACGTACCTATAAAATATATAATAAAAATACTACTTAGGTAAATTCCAACTATTCACCTTAAACTAAGGTAAAAAGTTAAAACTTACAAAAATAATATAATATATATAATATACGTATGTTTAACCGGGTAAGTAATGATCACCCGGGTCGTATTCCCTCCCCTTTCCCCAACGACTAGTGAAATTGAAACCACGTTTAGGTTCAGATTCTGATTTGAATAAGCAAAGATATTTTTGGAATAAGCTTTATACGTAATTACGAAGAAACAAATACTGACAATTAAGCAAATTAATCAAACTAATAATTTCACTAAATAAAAGAAAAATTGGTGCCGAAAATTTCTTAAAAATATAAAGCCCTAATTTTTAATCTTTTATAAAAGTATAATTAACTCATTAAAACATTAACCCTAATTATTAATTAAAACTTACTAACATAATATAAAACTTAACTAATTCTTAATTAACCGACTTAACTCATGGACTAATGGAGGGACTAACTGAAAAAACAACTAAGATCGACAGTTACACTTCTACCCTGAAACTAACCCCATAACAAAACTAAGCGCCGCGAATTAATGTGAGATTTGAAAAAGAGCTTAAAATGAAAAACTCAAAGAAGCAAAGTTGTAAAGGAAGCTAGTGGGAACAAAATTAATAAAGGCTACTTGGACTGAAACTCAAAGATAAGCTCTAAAAAGAGCTTCTCAATAAGCTGTTACAGAAAGGAGGGCTTAACCCTTGGTTTTAGAAAATAAGCTATAAAAAACTCAAAACTAGTACAAAATTAAAAAGGAAAGACGTTCTAGAAAGCTTATGATGTGTTTAATCTATAAATGAAAAGAAATTAAAGCTTAAGCTACTTTTATGCTACTGAATCGATCAAGAAATAAGCAAACTCAGGAAATAAGCTAGGAAATACACAATTAAAATAAGCTAAAAACCTTAATAAGCTAAACTAGACTCTAAATCCTTAAGGACATACCAAACTACTTATTATCCATCTAAATAAGCTATAAAATCTAGACTTAAAGGCTGAATTAACAAATTTAGACTCTACTTAAGTTCCTACTGATTTTGGAATTTTCAGGCTTTTATGACTCTTGACAGCTAAATTAAACTAAGGAAGATAAGCTAGAAATTACAAATTAAGACTTTAAATCTATTAAGCTATATTAAAACTCAAATCCTACTGAATTTGATAAGTTAAATCCTAAAATTACTTATCTAAATTAAGCTAAGAACACGGCAGTACTAACTTAGGTTAGTACTGCTAGTGTAAAAGTTCAACAGTACTTTCAAGTGAAAGAAGCCTGATGCAATTTGACTTTTAAGAACAAAATTAAGCTATGAAATAAGCTAGAAAATGAAAACTAAAGCTAAATTCATAATAAGCTATAGCTAAACTTAATACTACTGAATTAGCCAAAATCTAAGCTAACAGTACTAACTTGTGAAAGCAGTACTAACTTGGAAGTTAGTACTGGTAGTGCAAAGGTTCAGCAGTATTAATCTTGGTTAATACTGCTAGTGTAAAATTAAGAGTGCACTAAACCAAACACCCCTTTAAGACTATGACAGGTTTGAGTAAAGCTTTTAAAGAGAAATCTAATGAACAAATACTAAATACCAGATAAAAACTAGCTTAAAACAAACTTAACAATCATGATCAAACAACTGATTAAGCCTTAATCTAAGATCTTAACTAATTAATCTAATATTTTTGGATTTTATGAGTTTTTATGACAGAAATTAGTAACTAATGATCTATAACTATTTAAGCAAAAACAGATGAAAACACATAACTAAATAGCACTAGAAGAGATATTTAAACACTAATCAAGCAAAGAGAATAAGCAAATAAACAGATCTAAACATAGCAAGCAATAATATCATTATTTAAAACTAGAATTTTAAAGGAAAATGAAAGAGAAACTTACAAACTCCTCTAGCTGAACAAGAGGACCAATAAAGGCAGCTACAAGCTCTCTAGCTTATGAATAAGCTAGAGTATAAGTCCTTGGGATCTCTTCCAAGTTAAGATCCCCTTCCAAAAGCTCAAATTTAGTAAGATCCATAATATGTTTAACTGATTTAAGGTTTAGATAAGATTAATTCTGATGTAAACATATCTATTTCAACTTATAACAGAAAGAGCTTATTGTGAGCCTTATATAAAAGAGATTATGAGAAGATTTAAAGTAATACAGGACTTGGAATTTTTTAACTATAAACCTTGATTACATTACTGAAAAGAGAATACAAAACGATTTTAAGGAAAATAAGCTAAAATAATTAAGCCTAAAAAGTTCAAAATTAAGCTACTACTAAAAAAAAACTCTCTATGTGTGAAAAGGCCTTCTATTTTATAGCACTTAAAGAAGCGATCTAGGACACTAAAAGACCTAGCCCTGCTCTTCAATCCTGTTCAATCTCTGCCATTCATGTTCTTCAATCATTTGAGCTTTATTTGTGACTCGGTTTGATCCAAGAAGTGTACACCTGGAGGATGCCAGCGTGTCATTCCATTGATGTGACTTTTTGAGCTTCTTTTGTGAGTGAGTTTAGCTCAAAACCCTATTCCATTGTGCTGTCACCATTGATTAACGTGTGGGCCTTTGAGCTTGAAACTAGGATAAGTATCTTCCCTTGATTAGACCTAATTTTGCCCTTGATTTTTTGTGCTGAGCTTCCTTGAATTGACCAACGCACCCTTTAATTTCTATTTGCCCCTTGTTTTACCATGGGGGTGAAATGAAGAAGACGGGTGAATAGTAAATGTGTTTCCATCCTTTTCCCCCGCCCCTAACTTCGAGCCAGTTTTAAAACCTGTGAACTATGGGAAGTTTACAACACACAACTGGGCCCATGCTCTTTCTTTCCCTCTCTTCAAGTAATAAATATAACTTTCGGAAATGCAAGATTGGCCCTTTGAATGAAAATTGGCTAAGGGCTTTGATCTTTGGGCTTCGTTATTTTGAACTCTTTCTGATTCTCGATGTATTCCGTTGTTTTTGCTCGCTTTATGACTATTTTCTTGTGATTTTGACTTATTTCCGTACCTGCACACACAAAACACAAATACATAGGCATATTTATAGCCATTTTTGGTCTGTTTTGGGTTTAATTGGGTTATTTTAGGTATAAATGGATATGTGTATTTTACACTTATCAAAACATTTTGTTTTTCTGAGCCACCTTGATCAGCATCGGTCATCTCAGTATCTTCATTTCCCAAATTCACAGTTCACAGTCATATAAACAATGCTGGGGGGGGGGGGGGCCTGTAGGGGGATGTGCACGCGGGGGGGGTGGGGGGAGCCTGTGGCGGAGGGAGCGCGCTGGGCTTAGAGTCCGTAGTCGGAGTCTCTATAGGTTCCATATGCGATTGCTCTCTTGTCCTATGGGCTGTTAGATCATACAAGTCATTCTCAAATCATCCTTCATTCTTCTCATCAGCTCGTTCAGTTCGCTAAGACTGATTGAGAACAGGAGTCTCGATTAGTTCTGACTCAGTTCTATCAATGTTAGTCTCTTCATCATCGTCATTCGTCTCATCACCTTCTTGGTTATCTCATCATTAGCATCATCATCATCATCATTATCATCATCATTACCATCATCATCATCGTCACCATCATCACTTTTATCTTCAGAATCATTTTTATCATCTTCATCTTCTTCTCCACTGTCACCCTAAGAATCTTTCTCACATTTAGAATCGTATTTGGGTACATCAGGAACCCCTGGTATAATACCAGTTCCTTCATCTGCACCAGTTGTCTTGAGATGTTGCTCATCAAGAACCCCTGATTCAAAATCAGTTCCATCACCTGAGCCACCTGCTTGTGAGATATGAAAGTCTTTCTTGCTTTGTTTGGTGGACTCCTTGAGCTGGGCAGCTTCAGAAAGAGCTACTTCTGAGAGAACATTCAGACCCTTGCCTCTGTCAGCCTTAACTAGTACCTTATTCTTAGTAGGTTTAGGTTTGGCAGTAGCAACTTTCTTAACTTTAGCTGACTTCTTCTTGGAAGGAGATTCCTCAAATGAGATGGCTAAATCGAATTTCTTATGGATTATCCTTGACATTGGGGGTTTAGCTCCTGAAGCAATTGCATAATAAGTTTTGTAGGAAACAGAGTCTAGAAGGGCTTGATTCGTCATTGCTTGAGGAAGGATTTCTCCATATACTTAAGTGTCTGCATGGTTGGATACAAATCTCATTGTACCTAGTAAATTGTCATCCTTAACAGTGTCCATGAACATTCTGTTTCTCATTAAGATAGTCTTATCTTTTTCAAGGAAGTGATGAATGATTATGTTTGTGAATCTAGGATAGAACATCTTGTCTTGTTTCTTCGAATCTATGTTATCAATCTGGTAAGCCAAGTCCTTCCAGATTAAAGCAACAAAATCCAGATTCTTCTTGTAGTACATTCCATATAGGATTTGAACTCTTAAAAGTCGAATCTTGTCAAGACCAGATACCTTTCCACAGAGACATTTGTTGATGATTGATGCAAAGGTTCTCCATGGTTGGTGTAGATGATCAACAATAACATCAGTAATGTACTCGATCTCTCTAGAATTACCAAGTTTACGGATAAAAGATAGAGTTTCCCCTTCAATTGGGGGTTCATCAAATTCTTGACCGTGAATCCTTAGACATATGTTGAGAATATCTCTGAACACTTCGACATTCATAGAAAACTTCTTGTTGTCGATCTTGAATCGATATAATGACTTGTGTTTGGTGACGGTAGCCCAGAACTGATGCATGTAGATGACAGGGACTTCAGTTGTGATAAGAAATGCAGGATAACATGTAGTACGAGCAAGTGCATCCAATGCTACTTGATAAGTAGGTTCCTTTGGCTTCATTCCTGGGTTGATCCTCATGTTGCATTTGCCAATGATACGACGGTTCTCAAGAGCAACAAGGGCATTGTCCAGTTCAATTTGTTGAGCTATGGAAGCATGATTCGCTAAGAGTGTGCCAAAATAGCTTATAATATAACAATTTGTTTATATATGACACTATATGACATTCAGTTTAATGACAGGCAGGCATTTATTAAACGTTGTCTATATTGCATAATAAACCAATTTAATTAACTACCTAAATTATGTTTTTAATTCGCCTCTTAAAGAAAGAACTAATTCGCCTCCTAAAGGAAAAGTGCTAATTCGCCTCCTAAAGGAAGAGTGCTAATTCGCCTCCTTAAGAGAAGTTGTCTAATTCGCCTTCTTAAATAGAAACATAATTTGCCTCCTTAAGAGAAATTTCTAATTCGCCTCCTAAAGGGAAAGCACTAATTCGCCTCCTAAAGGGGAAACCACTAATTCCCCTCCTTAAGGGGGAAAATTAATTCGCCTCCTGAAGGCAGAATTATTTCGCCTCCTAAAGACAAAATTAATTCGTCTCCTAAAAGCAAAATTAATTCGCCTCCAAAAGGCAAAACTAATTCGCCTCCAAAAGGCAAAACTAATTCGCCTCCTTTATGTATTGACTAATTCGCCATAATTTTTAAGTTTTTAGATTCATCACTTTTTAGGCATCATAAGACATTCATACATGTATAATAGCATCTCATAATTCAACAAGAATTAAGCACAAATATTGCCATAAAGCTCAAAACGACTTCTTTAATCACATAAGTCACATATATATGTTTTATTCATGTTCAAACATAGGATTTCTAAGCTCTAATGCATACAAGAATGATGTTAAACACTTTTAAACCACAAACCTACTAATTTTTTACAAGGTTTACCCATTTCCTAATTTTCGCATACATATGTTAACCACATTAAAAACTGTATTACACGAGTAATATACACCCTTGGACGAACCAAACCCCTCAAACAATTTTAGTTTTCACTCACTTTTGATTTCCATGAACCCTAAATCAAGTTTTAGGGTTATCGAGCATAAATGCTTGTAAAAACTTAATTCCTTTGAGATATGAGACATTTAGGGTGTAGGGAACATGTTTCTAGTTATACCTTAAGCTTGAAATGGTCTAGTTGATTCGATCTTGAAGACGACGATTTGAACAAAAAGTGAGAGGGAAAAAACTTTTAATAAGAGTGTGTGTGGAACTGTGTAACAAACGGGGAGGGTGGGGGTGTTTGTGTTAACACTTTGAAATTTAGACACAAATGCCCCCTGTACTTTATATCCTTTAGCATTTTCCATTAGTAAGTTAACTTAGGCATAATGTAGTTTAACAAATAGCACAAATAGTCCCTATTGTTTTTAACTATTATCCCTAGCAACTTATTTTTTCTATCTATTCCCCAAGAGGCATAAATACATAACAATTAAGGCTCACGTAAGCTAAACTTAATTAACTCCCCTTTAACTGTTAACCCGTTATTGTTTAAAACCTTTTTCCTTTATCACAAACTGATTTTATAAAGAAGATATTTGACATTTTCTCCCCCTCAAACAATGACCCGTTTTCTATTTAAAGAGCTATAGTCATTGTTTGAGTGGTCAAATGTCTTTGAAAATGATTTTCAGATGACTTTCAAATATTAATCTTTTAATTTTGAAAACAACACCATAGAAAATAAGATTTCTCTTATTTTAACACATAAGCACACTGACATGTACACTTATAAAATATAGGAAGCACGGGTTGTGATGCAAAGTAATCACAAGCCTTTGCATGGTCATAAAGTAGACCATGCCCGAGAATAAATTCCCGTTGTGAGGTCAAGTTTTCTTTTTGAAATACTTGCCTTTAAGATGATGACCGGGTTGCTATCGGAAATAATAGCAAGCCATTTTTGGCATGTTTTAAAAGCTTTTGAACTTCTGCTCGAAGTTCATTTACAGCCTCGTATCATTATTAAATGACATTTCTAAGGCCGTAAATGTTATCGATTTTCAGAAGACATGCCAGAGATACATATTTTTATATTTTTCTGATTTTTTTAATTTTGTATTTTGTTTTTATAAAATTTTATAAGAAGTAAAAAATCTTTTTGTGTTTTTTTTTGTGATTTTATATATACTATTATACAGAGGATAATAAGAAAGGTACCACCACTATTCCTTCGGCTTCATCTGCCAGTATTCTTTTCAGAGTCCTCAGGAGTAAAAATTTCTCGAATAACATATATCTTTTTCGTTTTCAAGTCAAATAAGTTAAAAATAACTTGCACATGAGAGATGTAATAATAAATATGATTTATTATTTAAAATATGTTCCGAAAATTTTACCGGTTACGCGGTAATCGCTTTTATGTGACAATAAAAGACCAAAAGTCAAAAAGTCAAGTCAGACCCAAAAAGTCAAAGGGTAAAATAGTCATTTAAAATTTTGAAAATTGCCGGATGTTACAGTACCTACCCCTTAAAGAAATCTCGTCCCGAGATTAAATTTGTGTTAACCGATTGTGTGACCAAGAAAAGATTTAAGATTTAATAAACCAGTTCTAAACAAGACGCTGATAACTTTATTCAGAAAAATTCGGTGTTTCGACACTTCTCAATATACCAAGAATTTTGGCTAGGCTTGACCAGGATATTTAATCCATCAAAATAGGCATCTCAAAAAAAATATCATTACAGATCTTATGATTGATATAACCGCGTTATAAAGAAAGTCTCTTAATAGTGAAAGCATCGAAGGAGAAAGTGTAGTCGCGTGAGTATGTTCGTAGACAGTTTTGAATGTTCCAGGACGAAGTCTCGTTTCTGATATCTGTAACGTTCGATGATTAATAACGGACGAGGCTAATTGAAGTAAGTATCCAACTTACTTAGGCAGTACTAGGATGTATCGCGACCTAAGTCTTCGTACTAGTGGCCCGTAATGAATAGTCCGACTATCTCTTTCGTCGATAGGTGTTTATCTGGTTTAAAGGGGTTGCATTACCTATTGGATAAAGTTGTACCAGCTAGGACCACTCCAGGACCCAACAACATCAACCATAACGACAATAACCCTAACAAATGGTGATGGGATGCCGAAAATGAGGACATTTCGAGAATCAATATTCCTAGAATGAAGTTCAACAAATGGGAGGAGCTCGCGGAAGAGCTTATGCGATAGACGGCGGAATATGGTGCTTAGTCGTTAGTTCGAGGATGAAGCAACTCCAATAGTTCAATTGTGTAACAAGTCTGTTAGCTCCACTAACAGTTCGTGATCGCGAGGATTAGCAACGGCAAAAGTAATAACTTAAGAATGAGATAAGGTAGTTCCAAGCGAGGCCTTAAGATTTCTGCGGAGTGGAAAGACACGATTGTGCTTTTAAACCATTTTAACGTATTCCGGTAATTATCGGGTTCGAGTTCATACTCATGTCATATCGGATACAATTAAGCCCACTCATTTATAATTCATTACTTACATAAAGAAGCGTCCTAATTTATGTAAGTAAGAAATGATAAACTTATAGTTTGGTGATTTACAATTTATTTATAGTAACGCTAGCTTTGTTTTTCAAGATTCCTCCTAATTCATCTAATTTCACCTTATAAATCCATTTTAATGTGATAACCAGCACTTTATCCGGAGGAGGAACAAGTTCCTAGACTTCAAGACGTTCAAATTCATTTAGCTCTTCTTGCATTGCCTCAATCCAACATGAATGAGTTAATGCTTCTTTGTACGTCTTTGGTTCAACTGAAGTTAGGAAGGCATCATAGTAGTAGAACATGGCTTGTTGGTGTAGTTGGAGTCTTATGGAAACAGGTCTGGAGAGTTCACCAATTATATTCTGTAACGGATGATCTTTTGTCCATTTCTTGGGGTGTTATGAGATTGGAGCGTCTGAGTGCATAGTAGTAGGTTTAACATCCGATGATGAAGATTCTTCAGAAACAGTTTCTGGAATTGAAATGCCAAAATAAGTATCGTTACTCATATGTGCAACCTCAAGATCATGTGACTCTTCTTCAGCACGTAGAGGGATTACATGGGATTGTGATTGTTATGTGGATTGAGAAGTACTTGATGAAGGTGCATCTTGATCAACTGATGTTGAGGAAGGTGAACTAGTTGACTCAACAAGAGCTGGAACTTCAAGAACTAGAGAGACAACACTAGCTGGAGGAGAGAAGAACTCATCAAACACTGGCTGAAACATAAGATCTCATTCATGCCTCGATGGTGGTACAAATGGTTCTGGAGGAGGAGGTTTGGAATGAGTACTAAATTGGGTGTTGCAGGAGTCATCTCCTGAAGCGCGGGTTCTAAATTGCTTTGTTCAGAAGCCATAGCCATCAGCTCATCAAAATCAACATGGATAGTTTCAATGATTTTTTCAGGTACGTCGGTTGTAAAAACGGTAAGCTTTCTTCTTGGGTGCATAACAAATGAAAATGCCTATATCAGCTTTAGATTAAAGTTTGCCCAAATTCTCAATATCATTAGTTGGATAGCAAAGTGCAACAAAGACACGAAGGTAAGATAAATCGGGTTTTCCATCATGTAAGAGCTCATAAGGAGTTTTTCCATGGCAGCGACGTATAATGGATCGGTTTTGGGTGTAACATGCGGTAGCGACTGCCTCGGCCCATAGAAATAACGGAGCTTTTGCGTAGATTAACACTATTTGAACGGCTTCAACAAGAGTACGATTTCGCCTTTCAACGACACCATTTTGTTGTGTAGTTCTTGCAACTGATGTTTCATGAGAGATACCGACACTCTCATAATAGCTATGCAGAGTTTGATTGACAAACCCAGTTCCATTATCTATACGGATGATCCTGACAGTTGCATTCAATCTAACTTGTATTATTTTCAAAAACTTAATTATGAAATCAGGAGCTTCATCCTTTGATGCTAGAAACTTCACCCACGTGAATTGAGAGTAATCATCTACAATGACGAGGATGTACTTTTTTCCTGTTTACACTTGCAACGCGCATAGGCCCGCAAAGATCCATGTGCAGAAGATATAGTTTTTCCTGATTGGTGTCTTCAGATTTAGGTTTAAGTTGCCACTTTATTCAAGGCAACGTAAATGTTCAAGTGTGTATCAAACCATGATTACCATTACTCTAAGTTCATGAAACTGTGACGTAGACATGAATGTATATGCCACTTATATTCAAGGCCAGTAACAGTGTACCCATCGTAGGTTGTTTTCCTACAAGATCACCCGCCATTAATGAAAATAATATTTACCCATCATAGGTGTCCCTCCAAGAACCCCCGGCATTTTCTGAAAATGTTCATGTGTAATGTAATTGTTTGCCCTGCAGACTCCAACAACGTGTTCCGTGTCATTGTTATATACGTCGTTAGCCCAGTGATAGCTAGTCACGCCGAACGAGGAATGTCAATCCCCGAATAGATCAATTCATATAGACATTACGCGCTCACACCTCCAAGTGATTTATATTCATGCAACCTAAGTAATCCGTAATCAAAAAAGTATAGTAGGTGTTTTTTCATTCGAAAATTAAACAAGTATTGTAATCTCATCGCGAGATAAAATAAATATTATGTAAATCAAACAGGTAATCAACCACGTAAATGCATTTATAAACAAGCATGTTCTCACCCCAAAAATATATGTAAAACCAGTAAAACATGGGGCTATAAACTCACCTTGATGATGAAGGACGATTTGCAGAAATGCACATATTAAGCATAACATGAACGAAAACCAGAACGGCTCGACCAAAAAGTTGCGATTTATCTTAACGGCTAAGTCCCACTAGCCTAGGATAATTGAAATTTGGGTTTCCCTATGGAAAAGTCCCCCTAACACGACATGTTGAAAAAGATTTAGATTTCAAGTTGTAGTAGTTTGGTGGTTGGTTAAATAAAATAAATCGAAAAGTAAACGCAAAGTGTGTAATATATTCCGTATATATTACATATGGAAAAAATGAACAAGTATATAACTCGTACCGTGAATTATATAACAAAGAAAACTAATTAAATAATTAAAAAGTTCTTGTATAGATGTAAACGATGTTTTTAATGGTTACAAAATTATGTAAACGATGTTGTAAGCTTTGTTACAAAAGTATGACTCTCATCTCTTAGTCGAGAATCTAAAGAATATTATTATAGATTTAGTATATTGGTTTCCTTGTACAGGTTTTTAGTTAAAATAGTCTGTCCTATCTATAAAAGATAGTTCCCGTTTGATATCCGTTGGTTTTGATAATTACAAATTAACAATCTTTAAACTATATAACTTCGTCCATTTATCGGTTTTTCTAAGATAATAGAGATTATAATGAAATCTATTGAGTATAGTAAGTTTAAAAGAATTTTTCGGCATAATCAATTCGTTTATAAGACGTTTCCCATATGTATACAAATCCAATGTTTTCCACTTAATCATCAATTGTTGCAATACAGCGCGTGTTTCAATTATCAATATATATAGTATATAAACGAAATCAAAATAAGTAAAACTAAAACACATCTCATGTGTTGTAAAACATAAAAACAAAATAAATAAATAGTAATAATTATTTAACCTTTAAACCACCATTTAATCCAGTTTTATATTTATAAATCTGTACGATAATGAGTTAATCGATTTATACCAACAAACGCACCCTTGTTTTATTCTACACTCAAACGCACCTCTATGTTCGATTCGCTAAACCAAACCGCACCCATAGTTAGCGAAATTGTCAAACCAAACACGCCCATATGGTCTTTCTTAAACCAATACACACCCTTGTGTTTTAATCTGGCCAAACCCAAACACACCATTGCGTGTTTCTTCACAACCAAACACGCCCATATTGCCAATTAGTCCAACCAAACGCACCTTATGCGGATTCTGTCCACCAAACCGCACCTTGTCGGATTATGTCCAACCAAACGCCACCCCGTATGCGGTTTCTGCGAACCAAACACACCCTTGATGCTGAAGCTGGCCAAACCAAACACACTCTAGTGTGGTTTTTTCTTAACCCAAACGCACTCTATGTCGGCTGAACAACACCAAACGCACCCTTAGTGCCGTTTTGCAGCCAACCAAACGCCCCTTATGCTGTTAATAACAAACAAACGCACCCTAATCTGGTACACCCAGATCCAAACGCACCCTCTCGGTGCTAATAACAGCCAAACGCACCTTTGGTGCTATTAAACCAACCAAACGCACCCGTGGCCGGTGGCTGCCAAAACAAACGCACCCTATTCGGTGCTAAACCCAAACCCAACGCACCCTAATGCTGTCACGCAGCCAACTAAACACCCTTTTTGGGTTTTTAAGCAACCCAAACGCACCCTCATTGGTGCATAGAAAAACCAAACGCAGCCCTTGTTGCTGCCGTAAATCCCAACGCACCCTTTAGGCTGGAACCACGAAACCAAACGCAGAGCCCTAGTTGGGCTGAGACGAAACCAACTGCACCTCCTTTTGGTGTTTTATAACAACAAAACGCACTCTAACTGTTGGGGTTTAGCCACATAATCAAACACACCCTTTTGGTGTTATCACAAACCCAACGCACCCTAGTCGGGTTGAGAACAAGACCGGACGCACCCTAATGGGTTATAATAACCGAACGCACCCTATTTTGGTGTTGCTGCCAAACCCGACGCACCCCTGGCGCTTATAATGAAAAAAAACGCACCCAGGTGTTGAAATATGTACCAAACTACCATGTGATGGAGGTGTGGTGAGCGTGGTGGATTGGTGGTCACGAAATAAAAGAAGGTGCAAAATAAGAGCAGTCGCGGGGTAGTAAGGGTGATGGGAGCGGTGATTATGATAGTGGTGACGAGATGATGTGATGATGATGATGGCGGCGGCTGTGGTGGTTAATGGTGGTGGATATAGGCGCGTGGCAGCGCGTGGTGGTGGGGATCGGGTTGATCGGGTGATGGGGGGTGTGGGGATCGGATAGATCGGGTGAAGAGAAACATTTTTGAACTCGTCCGAAAAACTCGTCGGAAAAGTTTTCCGGCTGCGGTGGCCGGAGGGGGGGCTTGCCGGATAATGAGAGAGGGAGAGAGAGAGAGAGAGGTGTTCATGTGTGTGTGTTTTTATATTTTTTTGTAATGAAATAAAATGTATATAAGTTTTATATATATACATTAAAATGTGACAAGTCACAATAGATGGGGGTCAATTTTGTAAGTTTTTATTATAGTTTTGATAACTATCGGTTCGGGACTCGTTTGAGCGACTTAACGGATGATTCAAGACACGAAACTTGCGCCATTGTTTTCCAAATCATTTTTCCCATAAAAACGAGTATTCACTCGACTAATTTTCATAAACGTTTTATAAAATTTATTTAAAACGTTTATTATTTATGTGTATATTTCCGATAAACTTTGTACGTAAAATGATCTTTTACTCGAATATTTGCATCTTCAACAAACGTCACTGAATGAAATGATGACTAATTTATTAAATATTTTTATTTAATAAAAAGTGTTAATTTAATTATTTTCTTGTTTTTAAAACCTTGCGAGGGCATTTCAGTCGCTTTCTGTCTGTTTTCGAGTCTCGGTCAAAACTAAAAAGTTGTCAGGAATATCGTTTTAAATCAAATTGCTTTAGAGTCCGAATAATGAAAACGTGATTTAGTGGGTCGTTTTTGATAAATCAGCTTAGGAATAACATATATCTTTTTCGTTTTCAAGTCAAATAAGTTAAAAATAACCTGCACATGAGAGATGTAATAATAAATATGATTTATTATTTAAAATATGTTCCGAAAATTTTACCGGTTACGCGGTAATCGCTTTTATGTGACAATAAAATATCAAAAGTCAAAAAGTCAAGTCAGACCCAAAAAGTCAAAAAGTAAAATAGTCATTTAAAATTTCAAAAATTTTCGGATGTTACAACAAACTAGGGAGATCACTTCTTTTTGATCCAAAGCGTGGGCTCTTGAAACAAATTATTAGGCAACTTGATTACACAAGCCTTTCTGCGCCAAAAAGGGGTATACTTAATTATACTTTAGATATGCATTATTTTTGAGACACTACGAGGAGAATAACTTAGAAACCAATACTTTATATTGATCAGGTATCTAACATTATTCGAAGTTGTTGGTTTGAAGCCGATTCGGCCTATGCGCATGTTGTGGACTGACTTGCCAATTTCAAGCACAAAGGAGAACCAGTTGCTTGAAACAAAGTGATATCCGCAATAGTAAACAATGTAATTCGAAAACGCCTCTCAATCTACGAAGTGCACTATCGATCGGGCGTGAACCAGATACTCATCCTGATTTCCGTGTCCATGCATTGGAAGTTCTTGACCTGATCACATTGCAGGTCAGTAACTATTTCATGAAATATCTTTTGATTAGTATCCAATGAATAAAGGCAGCTCTTTCGCTCTATAAGGATCGGGGAGGAGGGGGCAGTGCTTAACATTTGCTACTGCCTTGACTTTTGTGGTCAAAATATGACGTAAAATATGACACATAGAGAAGAACTTTGTTTATAATATTTTGAATATTAGTGTGTAGTGTACTCTGAAGTTAATGGTCTTTTGCAGACCGGTGGTGCGGAAACTAACCATGCTGGGAGCCAACAACAGGTTTTGCGAGGTAAGTGTTCTGTCTACAACCCGTGAAGGTGCACGCGTCGCAATCCTACCACATAACCTTAAGAACCTTCAAGAAGCTAAGACATCCATAAGACCGGTCAGGTACTGTGTATGAGTTTGTGTTTCATATATGTTCAGCTCACATTAAGAAGTTCAGAATTTCCCTTTCTGATAAAGATGTTACAATTATTTTTTTGGTTTTTAAGTTTAAGCTATTTAAGTTATTTGAGGCTTATTTTTAAAGTCTTGAAAAGTTTGATATAAGAAAATTATATATCTTTAACAGAGTTTGAAATAGTTGATACTCTTATTATAAGCACACAACGTGCCAACTTGGAGTTGTTAATTGCAACTGTGGATTAAAAAAGGCTTTTAGGCGTTTCTCTTTTTCTGATTTTGTGTTTAATTTTTTTTACAGGCAAGCAAACTTGGTGGTGTCGAGTAGAAAGTGACCCGTTGACAAGAGCGGATGCCGAGGTGTACAGGTAGAGATAAGATCACCGCTGAACATTAGCAGAAAAACACAAGGTGATCAGATCCTCTTGGAGCACTATTTTGATACATCAGGGGGCTTTTGTAGCAACTGTAAATGCCTTCATGTAATTTAAATGCCACATGAACATGTTGGATATTTTTTTGTTTATATGAACTGGATAATCTGCAAGTGATCAAGTTATGGATAATTCTGAATTTTATACTTATCGTCCAAAGTCAGTTCATACTACTACTTTGTTAGACCAACATTTGTTGGCTTTTGTTATACTCTTTATCTGATGTGCATGTTTACCAAATGTGCAACTCCGTCTAACATGAATGACAGTCAAACTCGCGCTTCGCAGCGAAGCGCGGGTTAAAAACCTTTTGATATAATATTTGAGACTACAATTAAGATGGCAAAAAAAACTCGAACCCAATGGGAAAACCCAAAACCCAAAGTTTTTAGGGCGAGGCAGGGCATGCTTATCGGGTTACGAGGCGGGTTTCGGGGTATTAATGGGGATTTTTATCAGGTTCAAGGCGGGGACGGGGCACAATATCCCCAACCCCCTCCCGCCACGAAACTATATATACATATAGATCTATTATATTTATAAATTGTTAGGTTATATTTACGTAATAAAACCAATATTTTTTTTGTAGTTTTGTATCTTTGCAAGATCGTAAGTTGTGATTAGGAAAAACTTCTTTTGCGTAATGTTTTTAAAAGAAGTTTTTATTTTTTTTAACATGGTTATCATTATTTATATTTAATTTGTTGAAAACTTATAAAAACTACTAATTAATATATTATTAGTGGGTTGTTGATTCTTCATATTATTGCATGTAATCACATTTGTAAAAATGTGGCGTAAAAATAATACTCCGTAATAAATAGAGAACAACGTGTATTTGGTAGAGCTTTGCACTCGTAAAGACGCCCCCAATAAGATCCTCAACGGGGATTGGAGCGGGTTTGGGGGAGCATCTCGCCCCGATAAGATCTCATTAGGGATGGGGGCGGGTTTGGGGTGTGGTTAGCTAATCGAGTTTGAGGATGGAGGGTGGTCGTCCCGCCCAAAACTCGCCCAATTGCGATTCCTATACAATTTAATAATATAATAAGAAACACAATTTTTTTAGAACGATAATTTTTTCACACCTATACCACCTATCTCACAATATATTTCACAAATGCCTTCAGCGAGGCTTGAACCCACAACCTCTAGATTGGTGGAGAACGCACATACCACTAAACCAAAAGCCTTTGATAAGAAACACAATATTATATCAAGTGGTGAAGATAATTTTGTGGCCCACATATAAAAAACAAGACACAAATACAGATACTACTTTTCTAATCCAGAGTTTTTAACCAGAGATACTAGATGAAAAATATGAAGGGTCGAGTCTTATCTTTTGAGTTCATCAACATCAACCAAACATGCAATGCTTACCATCATTCGTTGGACCAACCTCAAAACCTCTTAACCAAATACAGATACTACTTTTCTAATCCAGAGTTTTTAGCCAGAGATACTAGATGGAAATTATGAAGGGTCGAGTCTCATCTTCTGAGCTCATCAACATCAACCAAACATACAATGTTTACCATCATCCGTTGGACCCACCTCAAAACCTCTTAACCAAATGCATTATGAGTATTAGTTTGTGAGTTTCATTTTTGTGGAAGAGAGCTTCACAAAGAAGTGTCCAAAATAAAGTTCATATGAATGATGTATCCTTTTTCACCTTTAATTATTTGAAAAAAAACTGGAAAATGTAAATAGTGTGAAGAATGAAGGAACTTTTATGTTGTTCTTTTTATAAAAGTAGTTTAAAACCCATGTAATACACGGTCTGTATAAAGAAACTCTGAAATAAAATACAAAAAGAAATGTCACTCGATCCTGCTAAGTATTTTTCCTAACATTCTTATACGTGTAGTATCTAGTTTGCAAAAATTTGACAGAAGCATCAAGAAATAATTATAACGAATTGCATACCATGAGTAATTCTTCATGAATCCATTTACTTTCAAGTGTTACCATTTAGTCGTAATATACAATACAACCTTGCATATACATTGTAAGACAGGTGAAACATGACGTCTTAGTTTAAAAGTTCAAAGTGAACTGATTTTGTAAAAACAAATTAACATTTTATTTTTCAAAAATAATGATTGAATGACATATCAAATTGTTAACTCTTGGTCAAATTGTTTCTACTTTGGAACACCGAGTAGTTTGGTTTGTTTGCTTTATGGAACTCGTTCACAACAAAGAAAGATATAGCTTATACTGAGAGAAATGTCTCGACTTCCAAAATAATTAGAAATACATATCATTTTTAATCTAAAGAGTCATCATTTGTGGATCATGAGTTATCCTGGTTGTAGAAAGAACATGTTTGGTTTTGGTCACTGGTGTAACTTTTGGATTTTCAATACCTAACTATACACATTTACAACTCAACTCAACTTAAGAATGAATCCCAAATGCAAATTAACACCATCTTTATAATTATAGTCACCCAGTAATATTAAAGTATTTTTACCATTAACAACTCATCAAAGGCGCAAAACCAACGGTCAACATTTCAAATAACTGTAGGAGATTGCATGTTTTAACTTTGTCTTTAACTATATCAGTTTGAATCAATTTACCATTATCCAAAATATTCGTCAAATGAGACGGGCACATCAACTTAATTTTCTTCAATATAGGATACAGACAAATGTCGTATTGAAGCGAACCTGTAAAAGCTTTATGTTAGCAACCAATCTATTAACACTATTGAAGGAGGGGTTTTGCTGATGTAATTTTGCTTAAGTGTGATATTATTAGTGGATGAAAGTATATTTGATGATGTCACCTTGTGTCTTCAATTTTTTTATATGAAAATATTTTTACCCATAAAAATTTACACAATACGCTTGCAACCTTGGAAAACGAGAAAATATGCAAATCTTGAACCGCCAATTCATTCTTCAAACTCATTATTCAGCTACATCCTCTTCAACTTCCTTCCTTTTATCATCTTGATTTAGTATTATTCATCTATAATATCAATTTTTGGGGTTTTTTTTGGTAATTAATCATTTTTTTTATTTCAATTCATCTCCATCTTATTTGCCGATATATTGCTAATGCAGATACTTGACTAATGATTTGATTTTTGTTTGTTTGTTTATGTAGAACTCCCCATTTTATTAAATCAAAACATATGAATTCTAGCAAAGTTATGTGTTATTGAATTAAATTTGCATCACTGGTAGTTTACATATTAAGAAGTATGTGTTGGTACTTTTGTTTTGAATGCCTACCAAGTGTTTGTGAAAAAGCTCTCATGAATTAATATTGTTCACTTAAAAAATTTCTTAAAATGCTCACCTTTTGATGTATATTGTGACATTTCTCTTCATTAAGAGTAAGTATCTACTTTTATTTGTTTAAGCACCACTCTTCAAAATAGTTGTAAGTGACACATTATAAAAGTTTTTATAGCTTTAAAAATTACTATTTTTAGGTCACAATGAATTGATGTCAAGTAAGTGTACATTTTAAACCATTAGTTACACTTAGGGGGTGTTTGTTTCGGCTTATATATGGGCTTATGAGCTTATTTGATTTCGGCTTATATAACTTAAGCCCCAATTTCCCGGCTTATTTTAAAACTTGCGGGCTTATATAAGTTTATTACGAATAAATCACAAAATAAGCCAGAAATTTGAGGCTAATGTTATATAAGCCGAAATCAAATAAGCTCATAAGCCCACATATAAGCCGAAACAAACACCCCTTAGTTTCTTTTGAAAAGAGTTTAAAGTCCTTTATAGAGTGTGAAAGAACTCTCATAGCTCTCAAAGAGGCTTTGGGTGTATGTTCTTGAACCTACGTTTTTGGCCACATCTAAATACAATTTTAACCTTTCTTTTAACCTGTTCATATATATAATCCATTTGAGTGTCATGATTAATATCTTTTCTATATGTTCATTGGGCATCATGTCTTAGTATGCTTCATGAAATGCTGTCTAACGCCAAGTCCTTTCAGTTTCTTTTTAGGCGTTTACCTATTCTTAATTTTATATTAGTATTCGTCTATGTTGAGGATTTTAGTTGTCATGTATTATTCGACTGTGGGTTTTAAAAATAATATCTTTGGGATTTTTGTTGTTAGGGTCTTATGTGTTTTTATCTATTTTAGTTGTCATGTATTTATTCTTTCTCGTGGTTTTTAAAAATGATATTGTTTTAGTTGTTAAGTATTAGACTTTCTTGAGCATTTTACTTTCTAATATGTTAACTTCAACTTTTATGAATGTCCTTGACTCCTTGGATGGCCCGATAATTTGTTAATTGGTTTTTTAAAAGCCTTGGATGTCCCTGTTCTTGGTTTAACGCCTTAGAAAATTTGCAAAATATGTTTGCTTTTTATTTTTATTTAATTTCCTATCGAGTTAAACAAATATGGTTTTATAGTTAGGTGTTTAGACATAAAATTAAATAAATATGATTTTGTGTTATTAGTTTTTTATAGATTAAATGTCATACTATTGAGATTATGAAGCGCCATTGTAGTAATGTTTAGCTGTGTAACTTTCTTTTTGGGTTATTTAGTTACATTTGATCATATTTTATTTTTGTACGTTTATGATTTAGAACTACGTGTCTTCCAAGTGAATAAGAACTAAAGCTATATTATATTCACTACATCATGTGATTAGAATTAAACACTTTATTTTGATTTATTCTCATATAGTTAATTCACTAAAGAAAGTTTATAGCATTATTTCATAAAAAGCCATAATTTTTGAAAATGCTAAAAAATGCATAAATCAAACTTGAACCTTTTATTGAATTCCATGGGGGCAATTAAGATGCTATTACTGACCTTGGAGATTTTATGTGCATTTCAATATGACATCCATGGTTTCTTACTACGTAACTTATGATTTTCCATTGGTAATTTTGGATTGCTATATGATGTCTTTAAATTACTTGAAGATTTAAAAAAAATATTGTATGTGCATAAATAATTGACTAGAAGGTGTTAAAAATACTAGATACAACCCATTATAAACAACTTTTTTTTCTGGAAAAGTTGAACATATTTGTTCTTACACCTAAAATATTTCAGCTTTAAAATAAATTTGTTTTGATAAAAACTATGCAATGTAAATTTTTGGATATGTTTATAATGTTGTGTGTTGATGTATATATAATTCTAATGTTCTTTTTTTATCTTTTCTTCTCATACACGGAAGATGAATTTGCATACTTGAATATTTGGCGTGAAGATTCATGTTATGTTGGTGCTCATGATCTAAAGGTACACTTTATATTTATGCTTCTATTTTGATATGTATATTATATCGTTGAAGTGATAACTTGACAAACATTAATCCTTGACCTCAAGTTTTATGTATTTATCATAAAGTCTTGAGTACTTTTTTCTAATAGTACTTTCTTGATGGTAATTAAGGACTTCTTATGTGATGGTGTGATAGTTGCTTGCGTCAAGTAATTAGATGACAATTGATAACTTTTTTTCGCTGAAATTGAGTGTGAGTGTTCCCTTTTCTTTATAAAACACGCTTTCTTCTCATTATTTAAGTGTTAATGATTTCGAATATATACAAAAAGTCGAACAGTTCGTATATTCCAATAGCAAGTTTAACTTTCTTTGATCATCATATAGGTTATATCTTCACAAAAATTGATTTCGATTATCTATAATAACTTCAACAATAAGCGTAACATGTTGAGCTTCATGTTGCACAAATTACCTATATCAGGTGCTTATGGGACTGTTTTTAAGACTGCTTAGAAAATCACTGTGTTTTAAAAGTAAATGTTTACTTTTGAGTTGGTTTAGTTTGAATATCCCATGTTTGGCCTTTTGTTTTATTTAAAAACCATTTCTAGATGACTTAGCCCTGTTTGAAGATACTATAATACTCCTAAGTTCTTTTACAAACTTATCACCAGAAGCTTATAAACGACTTTAGTCACTAACGTTTCAAAGTTTATTGATTTTTACATTCCGTTTTTGAAACATGGATGCTCATTTTATTCATGTAATTTACATACCAGCATTGTGACTTTTTAAGCTCTTATTGACCCCTTTTGGAAAAGATGTCCAAAGCTTCGTCATTGCTTAACTAATTAACGAACATGATTGGTTTCTAAATAGTGAAAAATAAGACTGCCTCTTTTGATTTATTTGTTTCTAAACAATGATTGTCTAAAGCAAATGATGATAAGGTTAAATGAGAACAAGATAATATACTCATAAATTTGTTTGAGGAAAAATAAGCCAACGTCTAATTACACGCTTAATTACGTGGCATTTATATTTATGTTAATTAAAATAAAATAATTTATTCAGCCCCCGTGTATTACACGGGTCTTAAGCTATATGCATTAAATGAGAAGTCCCTTTCCAAAAATACATCACACATGCTACAAATGAGTACATTTTCCAAGGTTAGGAAATGGCCATATTAGCCTAGTTCTTGTAAACAATGTGGATTTTTTTTTCATCTGAAACGGGTCACAAAGTAAAAGTATAAATAATTAGTAGAAGGGAAATGGTTGAAACCAGCCCGAAGTGTCTTCTTAATGTAACAATCTTCTCGCTAAATAACTTTAATAATATTATTGGCATGCAAATTCTTCGCGTTTTACTTCCACATTCAACACACAAAGTTCTGCGTAAAAGTAGCAGCATATTATTCTTTATTTGATGACTATAAGCATCTCACAATATGCTTTTTTAATTGTCCTAAGCTTATAATCTCTGTTAGTAACACAACTTGCAAAAAGAACCCATTTAGATGTTCATTATTCATTTTGATCTCCAAATGTAGCTCAACATGCATGTATATAACTATATTATTTACCAGAGTTATTACTACAATGTTTTGACCTTGGTTTAAATGAAATTAAAGCTTGACATTGTCTTTGCTACTTATTATCCCTTCTGAAAGCCAGAAATACATTTAACCAGGGAATAACAACAAAAAGTAGAAATAAACTTTTTATATGCAAAGAATAGTTAGACCTTATCTAATTCAATCAAAAAAGCAGATTCAGTAAGGTGTATTTTCAATAAGATTCAATAAGATTAGTTAGACCTTATCTATTTCAACACAAAACTTATTATATGCAAAGAGTTGTTAGACCTTATCTAATTCAATCCAAAAAATCGAATAGTAAAATTATTGACTAAGGTGTATTTTCATGGTAAAACGACGCTTATAATATAAATAGGAGCCTGAAAAAGTAAGTGATATTCCTTTCAGTTCAAACCGGGTTATAAAAGAAAACAAAAAGCATTGTCTCAATCAAAAATTGCTACAACGTCACATGTATTATGTAATACAATGGATAATTCTATGAAAACAAACATAAAATCAAAATTTCATAACAATAAAACAAATACCAATTTTATATGTGATGAGAATTCATTACCTAAAAAAATTCGATCAATTAAGTACTTAAATCATCAAAATATACATTAATCAAGATGAAGATGAAGAAAACAAAAGAAGCTGATTACTTAGTTACATTTATGTCAACAATCTTTAAACATGATCATCATTGCATCTTGAAAATCAAATAACCCATGATTGAGATAGTAGATAGATAAAAATACCCAACAATGATAGTAGAAAAAGCTTTTCATACTAATCTGTAGAGAATAGAGAATAAAGCTTGAAAGGCTTATCCTCAAAGCATTTAGGTAAACCAAATTGGTTCCAGCCGACCATGCTGCATAATAGCCACCATCATATTGACTCATATTGATCATCATGCATCTGCACATAAACATACAATGATTTTGATGAATATGCTTTCATCATGGAAACTCTAAATCTTGGTTATGGTCATCGTGAAGGCAAGACACTCGTCCTATAGTAAACAAAGATGTTAAATGAGATTAAGTGCCGATAGAAAAAAGAAAAAAATAAACATGTTTCATCGTAAATGTATATGTTCTCAGTAAAAGTCGTATCCTCGCTACTGCAAAAATCTAATGGATAGCCAAAGGTTTCTTTTTTTATTTTAGGATATAAAAGGGGTATTCAAAACCATTTATCTTTCACATCCGGATAACTGTCTTACAAATCAAATAATACACAAATAGATCTAAAAAAATATACTTTAAATAAACTCTAGTTTTTGTAAGGCCTTCTCAAACCTTTCAATTTAGTACAAAGTGCGAATATCAAAAATATGAGAATGAAATATCGATTTCATTAAACTTGTTCACACACCAAACACTTGTCGAGCTCTTCATCAAACCTCTGTTATCAAGCACAAAATAAGTAATACTTATTAAATTTAACAAAGTAACAAAAATAATACATTTAACCATACTACTTGATTATAATCTACATAAAAACCAATTCTTTTGCAAAGAAAATAGCAAAAACATCAAATGGATTTCATTTAAATTGTTGAATAGCAATATGAGTACCTCTAGTCCAAGCAACTTAAAATTTAAATATTGAAGAAGGTTCATGAACCCTTACGAACAGGGACTGAGTAACTCATGTAGTAGGATGGGCCATTTTATGTCCTCTGTTATTTTAGTTTACATTGAAAAAATATTGGGCCCAACCAATTAGATAATCAAAGTTATGCACTTATGCATCTTTTCACAAGTTACTCTAATGTTTAAGTGACATCTTTCAGATAGTTTCTAATCATCAATGTATTTATTCAAGCTCAACTTAGTAATTGAGTAAAATAGAAGTTAAATCTAACATTGATACTATTAATTACAGTTATCGCTGCATATATATCTACAAATACATTCAACCCGGATAGTGACGTGTTTGATAGGTTTTTAAACGTCTTATTTGTTTGTGAATAATTTTGTTGCCCCACCCGATATCAAATTTCTAGCTCCCTCACTGTCTACGAATAATATAAGCTTAAAAAACACTACGATTGCTAAAAAGTTGTAAAATATGCCATTTAATCTAAACCTTAATTCATATCCATCTACTCCAAACAAACTATGGCTGCACAAAATTGAATTTGCATGACCTATTTATTGAAACTAAACTAATGACCATGCAATGAAACAATAAATACTCTCAATAGCATTTTCACAAACACAGTACGCACTTAATCACTTATTACTAATCCAAATGAAAGATTTTTTCTTTTGTCAAGCATTTCATCAAATAGTTGATGTTATTAAAATATACAGTGATCTCAACCTCTCCTAATTTATGAATACCATAAAACCAAGTTAAACAGTCAAACCATATGGGATCTCAAAACTTGATACCAACAACAAATTGACTTAAACAAAACACCAAATGAATAATATGTTAATATTCAAAATGAGATTCGTGAGACAAACCTGTTTTAAGAATTGATATTTCAAGGTAACTTTCATTGGATTGTGTAAACCACATCAAGCACCCCTGACAAGTTGATGTATTTGTGATTACCAATGTCCTTTTTTGTGTGTACATGATTTTTGTTGGATGTGATATCTCTCTTTAAAGAGAGATTTAAAATTGTTTCTGTGTGAGAGAAGTTCAAGAAAATGTATGAGTGTGGAAGTTTAAAAGAAGTTTAATCTCCGGGTACCCCTATTGGTACCCCCTGCCCATGAATAGTGCCAAAAAGGTACAAAAGATTCCTTTTGTACCTCCTTTTTACAGTGCAACGCAGTTTTTTATCAGTTTCTGTTCCGTAATTTTTGACAGTTTCATACTTTTGACCTGTTAAACTTTATATTTTTCGTTCCGTTTTTTCCGTGTCACAGTTTTATAACATATACAAAATTATAAAAATACAAAAAAAATAAAATACAAAAAAAAAACCGGAAAAAACCCGGGGGGGTACAAATGGTGATTTAGGGGGGGTACATATATCATAAGCCTTAATCT
Organism: Tanacetum coccineum; assembly: GCA_026074375.1. NCBI lineage: Eukaryota > Viridiplantae > Streptophyta > Magnoliopsida > Asterales > Asteraceae > Tanacetum > Tanacetum coccineum. Next base: position 14,697 of record BQNB010020723.1, on the reverse strand, counting down.
CCGCATTAGTCTTGTGTCAGGGACGCATAGTATTTTAAGCAAACTTTCTTTGAAACAAAATCCTGCAAAAAGTAAGAAAATATTTAAAGAGTGAGAAAATATTATTTAAACAAAAGCTGTAAGTGGAATGTGACATTATCTAACTTAAAAAGAGCCACTTAAATTAGGACACATTAGCAAAATGACATAGGCAGAAAGCTACTTTTAATTGTATAGATAGAAATAGCAAGTTTAACTTTCTTTGATCATCATATAGGTTATATATTCTCAAAAATTAATTTCGATTATCTATAATAACTTCAACAAGAAGCGTAACATGTTGAGCTTTATGTTGCACAAATGAGCTACATCAGGCGCTTATGGGACTGTTTTTAAGACTACTTAGAAAATCGTTGCGTTTTAAAAGTAAATGATCACTTTTGAGTTGGTTTAGTTTGAATATCTCATGTTTGGCCTTTAGTTTTATTTAAAAAACATTTCTAGACGACTTAGCCATGTTTGAAGATACTATAATACTTATAAGTTCTTTTACAAACTTATCACCGGAATCTTATAAACGACTTTAGTCACTAACGTTTCAAAGTTTATTGATTGTTACATTCCGTTTTTGAAACATGGATGCTCATTTTATTCATGTAATTTACATATGATGAGGTGTCATTTTATACATTTTGTCAAGGTCATTTAACCCCCTAAATCATGCAAATATGCTCAAAATACGTGCTTAATCATTTATTTTTGTATTTTTAGCACTTGGAAGGCATTTGGAGGAAATACACGTGACTTGGGCTCATTTTAGGAAGAAACAAACGAGATTAAAACTCTACACCAAATCTGACAAAGAAAAGCCATATAGTGGCTGGAGGCGGCGTCACAAAACATTGTGACGGCGTCAGGATTTCAAAGAGACGGCGTCAGGATTTCTGGAGACGGCGTTTGAAGTAGCCGACTTAAAGAAACCCTAAGAAGATTCGGCGTGGAGACGGCGTCGCAAGTTACAAGAGACGCCGTCGCACCTATTTTACTATATATACAAACTCATATTTAGGGTTTTATGTGTGGAACTCGGGAGTCAATTTTAGGGAACGAATATTATGAATTGTTAGGTCGTTTTAGGGTTCTTAAACCCTCTTGTATCTACCTTAACTTCATTTTTTAATCAAGTGAAGATCTTCTATCCTTTCATCTTTCAATACGTCTTGTTGTTTAATTATTGTTGTTCTTCACTTTCTTATAACATGTTAGGCTAAATTATTAACGTTTGATTATGATTGCATGAAACTTAGTTTGTAATTCCTTTTAATATTGCTTCTTGTTGGTGGTGTGCACGTTAGGCTCTAGAAAACTAGCTTCTTTTATAGATTGCAAAGTCGTCTAGGGAAACGTGATTGTGTCATAAAGGATATCATCGCAACAGTCTTCATACTACCTTGACCTAATATGGTTGACCACCTTTTAAGTGTTTGAATGCGTGTAATGTACCCTTAGGGGCCTTGTAATAGTTTTCATACTACCTTACTTATGTGTTGCCTTAATGGAATATTACATAGACGGTGAATTCATGTAATTCATTCATGAATTAGGAAATACTTACACATACACCGCAAGTGTGACAAAGCAATCGGATTATATTACGCCAGTGTTGCAGGAGGACGGACTACAGCCCAAATGACCCTAGTGGGAGAAGTCTAAGCTCGTATGACATAAAGATTATGTCATATAACATATCCTTATTTAAGTGTTATTATTTAGGAATGTCTTCATGTTTGTTTAGGAAGGTCAATAACTTTTGTTAGGAAAGTCAAAAATCAATGTTTATCTTGTAGTTAGCTTGTGATCCAGGCTATGTCTTTTATTCGGTATATATACCGAATCATTCATTAATCAATCAATCAAGTTAAAAGATCAATTCTCTTCTCTACTTTTCTTAAGGAGCTCGCACACGCTAAAAGTGGTGCAAATCATCCATTCTTCTTCTTCTCTTTTCTGACGGAGCTAGAACACGCTTGAAGTGGTGCCCTATCCTGATACTACCCCTAACCGAGCGTATCAACTGGTTCTTTCATTGAGAGCTATCGTTCAGAGGGCTTCCGATTTAGGTTACAAAATTTTTAAATGTTCATCGATACTATTCATAGGTACTGTTCATCGAAGTACTGTTTAATGTGTATTGTTCATCAGTGAAAAAATTGAATTTTTTTATACTGTTTTTTGGATTACAGTTCATGGCATCGGGCATCGGGCAGCGAGCAGGATGCAAAAGACGCACTATCTAAGCTTTTGCAAATGGGTCCGGTGGCCGAATATCAAAGTGAGTTTGAGATCCTTATAAATCGAATAACGGGGATCTCTGAATACTTACTTAAAATGGTTTATATCTCTGTAGTTAAACTGGCGTTACAAATAGAACTGTTGAGGGAAATGCCTACAACTTTAGGATAAGCCTTTTCTTTAGCCCGAATAATAGAGGCTCGTTTTGAGGCCATTGCGCATAAAGAGAAGGCAACTACAGAGAAAGAGCAAGGCATTAAAGAGACAACAAATACCATTACATCATAGCAAAGTGAAGTAGCTTCACCTGAGGTTAAAAGGTCCTTAGATGCTAATGAAAATATTGGTGTTGATGAGGTTACTAGCGTGATAGATGGTGCTTTCGTTATAGGTGAGAGTGGTGTGGAAAGTATGGAAGTTCGTAGCAAGTTTGGCGAATTTTTAGAAAATAAGGAAAGTGTGGAAGAGGTTGTTGTGGGTGGTGGTGAAGCGCTCAGGGTTGACGAGGATGAGTCGAATAGAGTGATATTGGTACTTAAGGAGGTTGTTGTGGGTGGTGGTGAAGCGCTCGGGGTTGACGAGGATGAGTCGAATAGAGTGATATTGGTACTTAAGGATGGAGATGATGAATTTGATGATAGTTTAGATGAAATAAATCAAGTTATCAGCGTGGAGTTTATGATTAGGGTGTTGGAGGGTAGAGATGTTTTTGGCGAAGTGTTTAGTGTTACGCCCTGGACATCAGAAGGCGGAAGAATGTTGTAGTGTTAAGTCCAAGGCAGCGGAAGGCGGAAGAGGAAAAAAATGTTGGCTGCAGCAGTGGACGATGAAACTGCGCTCTTTTTGGTCCTGGTTCTTTTGCTCATAAAAGAATATGAGATCATGGAATCATTTTTTTAAGCGACACCTTAAGGACAAGGTGGTATTTCGAATAAAAAACAAGTGTGTGAGAGTTACGCCAATGGTTCGGATAACTAATAATAAATGTTTAGATATAGTACGTAATCACAATAGCTATAGCAAACTAAGGAGTAGTGCATGATTAAGTGAACACGTTTGTTTACCTATACGAGTTTCCCTAGTAGTTTAGATTTAGATTAATTTAGTAGTTAATTAGCTTAAAACCAAACTCCTTCAAACCAAAGATTTTATTTGCTTTCTTAAAAATATAAAAATACAAAAATAATCTTCTTTCACCTCTTAGACCTTAGTTACAATCTGTTCGAGCCTTCCTAACATTATTCCCCGAATGAGTGATACATTAAACCCCCGAGCTCCGCCTATACTACCAATACAAGATAGGTGGCACGCTATGGTAGTAAAACTTTCTTGTGTTTAAAACGGACCACAGTCAAGTTTTTTGCCCCGCCGCCTGAGAATAGTTTAGTTTCAAGTTTTAGTTAGCTATGTCTACACACGAGGATTCATATCACGTAAGATTTTTTTGTGTAACTTTCTTTTAGTCTATCTTTTCTTTGTGTGTTTGTTTGTAATTTTCTTTTCAAGAAATCAAGTTTTCATAATGGATAACACCGAATCACCATCGCCACCTAATTCACTAGTTTCATTAATCATAGAAAGTTTGTAAGCCCAATTCACTCTTTGAATCATTAAACTTAGTTCCCCCATCATCTAACATACAATTTATTTGCACACAAGAAAATGATAAAGACATAATGTTTGTTGAATTAATTAAGAAGTATGATTATTCTAGTGAAGAAGAGTTTGAAGAAGACGATAATGTAGTAAAAGGAGAGGAATTAGGGGTAGAGTACTTTGACAAATTTCCAACTAGGAGTGAATTAGCATATCATAAGTACTTAATTGTAGCACCCCGAATCCCAGTCTTATGTATCTTGATAAATAAAAAAACAAAAAAAAAAAAATACAAAGAACTCCATCATTGTTGAAGGAAGTCCTTCAAACCTTAAAATACCATGAAGCATAAGACATGTACATATGAGGAAGGCCTATGATGTGCGTCGTTGGGTATAGGTAATTATATTATCAAGTTTTACTATTTATATTTTGCCGACTTTATCTATTAACTAACACTAATTGCAGTGTAGAAGATCTAATTGTAGGTTCATTTGGTAAGTAGGTGTGTCGATCACGAAAGATTGAGCGTTAATCTTAATCTACCGGGTATTTTAGTTATCTAATGTTAGTTCTAATTAATCCTAATTAAACCTAAACTAACGCAAAAGGGGGTTTTCAGCCTGAGAGACTGGCACGAGTTTTGGTTTAATCTAAACTAAGTGAGACAATTACCACACACAAGCAGATAAACAAACAAGAAAGAGGAGGTCAAGCACTTATGTAAGGAAAACGTATTAACCAAGTTTATTAAAATAAGATGTATGAATTGTCTATTTGTGCAATAATTGTACTACATTTGTTGGTGGTATATCGTTTCAAAGTTAGGTGGTACTTGTCCCTAGACTCTAGGTTTATATTATGGTTAATCCTGTCATAATCAACCAAACCCGCATAAAGTTCACACCGTTAATTATAATCTATCTAGGTGACAATATTGGTATCAAATATCAAAACCTAGCTCATCGAGGCTTTAGCAACTTATGCCCAATTGTTATCTATATACTTGTAGTCTACAATCCACTTAACTACGTCAAGGAAACAAAATGTTATTTGTAGTCCTAAGATAACTTAGTCTACCATTCACTTAACCAAAAGGTAGAACCAGGATTTTATTTGTAGTACTATTTGATCCAGATATATAAATAAGTTGTAATCCTAGATCCAGTTAAATGATAGATGAAAACATAATCAAGCAATAAACGGGTATGAAGTGATAAACATATTTAGCATGCAACGAAAGAGTAAACAATCGATATAAACAAATCAAAACATCAAATTATCATAAACTTGGCTAATACCTATAGGTATTAGACGAACGATTAAGGTAATGAAATGTTACGCTAACCGAACGCTTATAGTGGAGTATAATTATTACAAGAGTTTTCCTATTGAATTGATTCACTTGCAGGACCTTCTTGGCTTCTAAAATTGTCTGAGAATCATACTTGGTGGTTAAAAGCTCTTCTTGGATATTAAAAACTAAATTTTAGGTTTTCTATATATAGGCTCTAGAATCAGGTCAATACGCCGTATTGGAGGGTTTCGATACGACGTATTGGAGTTAATTAACGTGGGCTCCACGAATATAATATTCTGGAATAATCTTCAACCGCCACTGAATACGGCGTATTGGATGTAAACATGCTTTGTTCTGAAAGTTGACCAAGGTTTCATATACGGCGTATCCGCTGATGTGGATACAGCGTATTCTTCAAAGTCAGGCAATGGTCTTGAATTCGTCTAAGTCTTGAGATACGAAGTATTTGTCTAGAATGATACATCATATTCTTTAGACTTAGTAGACTTTCTTGAAGTTCTTCATTTATGCTCTCAAACACGTTCTTTTCACCCTCTTTTGCCAATTGCTCGATAATAACTGAAATTCACAAAGATAAGCAGTTAAGTATCAAATCTTATATAAAATAATATAAAACGAGCAATATAAATGAGATAAATGATGCCAATAATGTGACGTTATTTGATGTCATCAATTATCTCTCCACTTGAAATAACTTATGAAAAATGTATCCCAAACGAATGTCTGGGATTTTTCCTTTAAGCATTTTTATTCAATTACTAGCGCACAACCAAACTTCTCACGAAATAGGTAACAAAATCACTCAAATAACTCAACTAATCTATGTGGTAACATTTAGTAGTTTACTTAATTGCTCGGTCATGACGAGTATTATATCATAAGCTTGGAAAGGATACATATCTCCACCACTAAAGCTAAGGAGTAACCAGTCTAAAAAGGTAAATTGGGTGAATATGATAAGGCTTAAGGGTAACTCATTCTTTTTAATCTCCATCGATATCAATATTCTAGAAAAGGCGACAAAACCACAAATGCACGCCCAAATCCATGACCGCGACACTTGTGATTGCTCACTCCCCAACTCGAATAATCTAAAGAATAGGATTAAGTAATCTTTACCAATAGTATCACACCAACGAAGGCTACAAAACCACACATACACATTCAAATCCATGAATGAGACACATGTGATTGCTCACTCTCTCATTCGAGTAAAACCAAATGTTAGGATGAAGAATGATATAGGGTAAGGATTAGGCATGGGAAACATTTATAATTGGTGTAAAAACAAAATAACGAAATAGATAGATTAAGTCCAACCAATAAACAAAAAATGTTGCTAGCTACTTTCCCGACCTCAACCTTGAAAAAGACATAAATCACCGACTAACTCACGCTTTAACACGAAAAACACACGCTTTGTTTGGTAGACACAAATTAGACTCAAAGATGTCTTAATTACCATCCTCAACGATCCATAAAAACAAACCTTAGTTGGCATTACCGTAACGACCAACTCCCACTCACCCATAATATAGTACAAAAATAGTGGCGATATCTACCACATAATACAAAAAAATACATAGTTGGTTAATTTTGCGACCAACTTTAAACAATGTACAACAATACTTTACATCGTTGGTTTATAGCACATACAAATGAATAATTGATCATCTCATAAATAAAAAAATTGGTTAAGTTTAGACGAACCGATTATCTCACAATCCTCTCTTTTTTTCTCTCTAACATTTTTTTGTATTTTTGTATTTTTTGATATTTTTTTAAACAAAACATCTAGAAATCGAATAAAGGTGTAAAATTTCACTATTTCACGATCATAATAAATCTGGATAATAATTCCATAACGCTCATGATTCAAAAATAAAAATAATAGTGAAAGTAGTAAACACATGAAAAATAAAATAAAAACTACTTTCACATTTTCATTGCATTGTGCAATTCCTGACCTAACCAAAGATAAGAAATACGCACACGAACACAGGAAGTACATACTTTACACAAAAGCAACTAGCAACCAACAAAGGACTTAATCTATAGGGTAGGCTAAGGTGTAAAGGTGTAACGAAACAAATTTTAGTGGTGTAAGAAACAAAAGGAATGTCTCACCAGGTTTTTCTAGGGGTATCTTACTCTAAAAATGAAAGTAAACAAGAGGTTTTATACGGGGGTTAACTAACAAGTGTAGTTAGTTAATAACACATAATGTATGTAAATGGAATAGGCTTTTTGGTATAACCTTAGAAATTTACTAATCTGGACAAGTCACTCCAATTATAAAAATAATACTCATTATGGTGGTCTTGAATAGTATACGAAGCCAAGTTCTAAAGTTTACTATAATCACCGACACACTCATATTTTTGTAGAATTTTGGGTAAAATTGGGAAAACATAATAGGCTTAATCCTCACAATATGAAAATAAGGGTTATGTGTGCGGGTCTGCAACTAATAATCTTAAAAAATCATGCAATTTTTTTTTAAAAATTTAGGCATAAATTAGGCATATTCTTGTAAAAATAAGAACAAGTAGCGTTCTAATTCTATTCCCCCCACTTGAGATATACAACGTTCACGTTGTATAAATTTAACATGAAAAACAAAAAATATAAAGAATTAGAACAAAAACTTCCCTGAGATTTGCTCGGTATGATCCTCCATGATTAGTTTATGAGCAACTATGTGTGTCGTAAAGAGGGTATGAATCCTAGCACGAACAACACACATAAGATTCCATATTATTTATACACCACCACTTCCTTCATTCAGTACTTCTCTGTTTATACAAAAAGAAAATCACAGCAATTGTATCTCCTAATAAACGTCGGTTAGAATAAAAAAAATAAAAATGATAATTATACAGGAGGGTCGATACACCGTATCCATTGTGGTGGATACGCCGTATTGAATCATGTAAGAAAAATAATCCAAATACGAGTCAGAGGTCAAATACGTTGTATCCAGAATCCTGAATACGATGTATTGACAAGTCTGACAATAAAGTTTTAAAAGTACTGAAAAGAAAAAAAGATAAAGTGTTCATGGAATTCAATACGCCGTATCTATTAGATTGGATGTGCCGTATCGACATTCTGAACAGACAGACTTGATATAAAAATTGAAATAACATTCCGGGTTGTCTCCCAAGCACTTTTGTTTATTGAAGAGTCTTTAAGTTAGACTCCCTTCATCTCTACTTTGTACGCGTCACATACCACCCTTCGTCTTTCTTGCGAAAAATCTCTTGGTAGACTTGAGACACGTCTTCTTTGGTTCGGGCCCAAATATCATACTCATACTCTTTAATAGCAACATATTCTTCCGCTGGTCCCGATGAGTATTTAATTACCTCGAACTTTTCAGATTTGATCGTTGGTGGTTTCTTGTAAGGTATATGAAGTAATTTGCTTTTCCTTTCCTTGAATATTTCTTCCTGTTCATCAACATAATAAGATGCATCTTACGAAATCAAGTAATCATCTAAGTCCCTAATGTCATCATCATCATCATCATCATCATCTTCCATTGGCTCATGATCATCAAACCATTCTTGATTCGCTTGAATTGCATCATTGTCATCATTAGGAAAGTAGTTAATCCAAGCATCATCACTTGTCCCGAGAGGTGTGTCATAAGACTTGTCAATGTTTATTACTATAATTCTTAATATGGTGTATTGATCAAAGATTCATACACCGTATCCATTTTGGGAGATCAATATTAGTGAATTCAAAAGAACATACCTTGGCCTTCGCAACATCAATTCGCAAAACTGAATAATACTTGTATATCCACCATCCTTATAGAATAAATTAGGGTTGAAGAGAATGCCAAATGGCACATATAAATTTTTAACAATATTTAATAGCATCCATTCGTTATAATAATTCCAAATCATGATATTGATACTTAATTCCTTGATAAAAGTTTCAGTTGTGAAAACTTTACTGATTTTATCATGACTTGTTTCCTAAGGCATATTTGATACGTGTGCATAGGTACCAACATCGATACTTATTATATTACCTATTGGTTAGATAGATATATCCCTCAGAGACTGCTTGATACCTATTTTATCATCATCACTACCCTTATCCAATTATAAATCATTGACAGAAGAAATTTCATAAGAAAATAGATCTTCATCAATACTCAAGATGTTGAATTTTTCTTTTTTAGAAAATCGTTTCTTTAAAGCTTTTTTTCTGATATAAAATTGTTCGGGAAATGATGTTTTATTTTCCCAATTAACATTGTTGACAAGCTGAGAATTTAATGTGGGTTTAGATGAGAAATTTGATTTTAATTTTAATGCATCATCATAAACTATAGCTAGGAATTTGGTTTCAAAAAATTTGAAGATGTTGATATCTACAGTATCAAAACACCAGCTGATCTCACGATACTTAGCAGTTTCCCAGTTATACACTTGATTGTTTCTGAGAGCATTCTCAGTTTCTAACTGAACATATTCTTCTATAGTAATTCCTGGATTGTCCATTTCCTGCAATAAATTGACTAGAAACATAAAATAACAAACAAATAATGCAGGAAAACACACACACACAAAACACTTTAACAACTAAAACACAGAATAACAAACTAATAAAAACTAAACTAAAAACACAAAACCTAATCTAAAATACTAATAAACTAGAATTAAACAAATTCACACCCCAGCAACGGCGCTAAAAACTTGATGTGTGTCGTTAGGTATAGGTAATTATATTATCAAGTTTTACTATTTATATTTTGCTGACTTTACCTATTAACTAACACTAACGGGCAGTGTACCCGATCAGTTGTAGGTTCGTAGGTAAGTAGGGTGCCGATCAGTAAGAGCGAACGTTAACTCTTAAATCTATCAGTATTTTAGTTATCTAATTAATCCTAGTTAAATCTATCTAAACCTAAACTAAAGCAGAAGGAGGGTTTTTAGCCTGAGAGTCTGCCATAAGTTTTGGTTTATTCTAAGCTAAATGAGGCAGTTAACACACACAAGCAGATAACCAAACGATAAAGGAATGGTCTAGTACAAATGTAAGGAAAACATATTAGCCAGTTTAATCTAGTAAAACGCATGAATTGT